>PISW01007694.1:0-85145 GCA_004023785.1 Mungos mungo
GTTCACAGGGAAATAGGAGAATGGAGGTGTGGAGCGAGACCTCGCTAAGGGGGGAAAATGGAGTTGCTGCACTACCTGATATTTCGCTGTGCTGGGAGGAGTTCGATATTGCTGTTCAAAAGTTTGGGGCTGAATTGGAAAACTAAACTGATTTGGTTTAATGACACAGTTGTTCATGCCACACACGAAAGTTATTAAAGGGGGGCCTGGGTGGCTCAGTCGGTTGAATGTCCGACTTCGGCTCAGGTCATGATCACACGGTTCGAGGGTTCGAGCCCCGCGTCGGGCTCTGCGCTGACACCTCAGAGCCTGGAGCCTGCTTCGGATCCTGTGTCTCTCTCTCTGCCCCTCCCCACTTGTGCTCTGTCTCTGTCTCAAAAATAAATAAACGAAAGAAAAAGTTAAAAAAAAATTTATTAAAGAAAGGAAATGTGATCACAGCATGTTATACAAATCAGATATGTACAAAGGCATAATAATGTAGAAAATTAAAAAGGATTTATTAGAAAAATTGGATATAATTGAATTTGGAAGACAAAGAGGGGAAACACAAGATTCCATTGGTTTAACCCCTATCCCATGCTAATTTGTTTTAATCTTATCTCTTGCACTGCTTTTTGCTCCTGAACTCAATTCTTTTTCAACATGTAATACATATCTTTATTGGAATGTCACAGAAGCACTCCCAAACCAAATTCATCCTTCCTCTCCCCCAAATCTGCTTTTCTTTCCATTCTCTGTCATGGTTAATGACGCTGTTTATCGGTTCCTCAAATGGGAAGCCCCAGAGTCTCCTTCAACACCTTTTCTTTCTTTTGCACAAGCATTCAAAGTTTACTCTCTGCCTAGAATGCTATAAGGTGCTGAGAATTTAAAGACAAAAAAGACAGTTTTCTGCACTTTTGAGGAGAAGCTTAAGGGATAATAAGGGAGACAGAGATGAAATCAGTAATTTCAATACAAGATGATACAGTGTGCATAGAATACAGGAGGCTGTGTCTGAATCAAGTCTTGAGAAAGGGGGAGCGATAACCAGGGAAGAACGGGGTGGGGGGGGCAAGGTGAAGTGGCAAGGAAGAGGGAGTACAGATAAAAGGACAGGGAATGAGCAGAGGCATAAAAAACAAACAAAACCAACCAACCAACAAACAAAAACCCAATTCACGTTACCAGTTGTAGTATTAAGCAAGATCATTTTTTTATATATCTTAGCTAAAAGTCACCCCCACCACACTTTTCTATCACAAGAATGTTTTCCTTCTTTCCTGTCATCCTTCTAACCTTATGTAATAAATTGAAGAATTCAAGAGTTACTCAGATCAAGAAATTAAAATCCCCTACAGAAAACTAGGTAATATGACCAGATTTTGGCTCTTTCTCTACTGCTGTTGCTATTGTGTTCTGAGAGCGGCATTTTCTAGTATTTTCATAAATTGCAAAGCTATGAGAGAGGTGAATAAACTTTAACTTGGCCAGACTGATGCCCAACGGTCTGCCCTCTCAAAAAGACTTGGCCTCCTGCAAAGTTTCTTGGAAATCCACTTTAGCACAGTGTTTAAGGCAGTGACATGATTAGTTGCCAGACTTGGACCTAGTCTCTCAGTCATGCCCAGAGAGGAGGTGCTGCTCTCCCAAATAGGAATGATGATTTAGAAATTCTTGGTGCTAGCGTGTCCTTGTATAGCTACAATTACAAGGCCTGGACCCCAGTTTCCTGATCAAATCAGTGGAGGAGTGGCATTCCCTTTCTACCTCAAACACTGAGAAGAATAGAGTTGGGGCTAAATTTCCATGAGCCACGCTGTTTATCAGACACTTTGGCCTCACTTCCTCCCAGACTGTATTTTTCACTCCAGCTGTTGTTACATTGACCAGCGTCACAAAGATATAACTGTGCTTTGCTTCAGATGCGCCACACGGCTCTTATTTTTACCCTGGGACTTCTCTACCACTTCTGTTGGACTTCTGATGGAATCTATCCAGTCATTCTGATACAAGAACAAGTCTGGAGTATGAGGGAGACACCTTTGACTAATAGAGGAGAGGAGTCAGGGGATTCACACCGCCCTCTTCCATCTCTTGGGCTGACAATTCTGAAGTGTATTCTATGGGACTCCTCGGAGAGTCCTTATAAACTGGACCTCAATGAAAGCTCAGCAGCACATCCTTGGATTGATGTTTCATCCTTTTCTATTCACTTTTCCTGTCCCTCACTTCTGTTTCTTAATTTCTTATAATCTACCTTGACTTAAGCCTCTATTTCAGGCTCTAATATGGGGGTAACCTAGGCTAAGACACATTGCTTTTGTGCCTGGCCTCTGACCTGTTGTTTCCCCGATCACAAAGCATAAAAAGCCCCACAGTCTAAGAATTTGGGTTCCTGTCCCCAAGTCTGACACTTGGCCGTGCAAGATTTCACAGCGATGTTCCAAATGTGGTGCATGATGGGGAGCCTGTACCTGTTCCTGTTTTGTGAGTTTTGCCCCGTAAAGGGCTGGTGTGTATTCTGCTTGGCCATATACCGTTGTTTGCACTACACCGTTGTTGCAGTGCCTGCAGCGTGCTGATGCTGCTGGTACTTCAGCAGACTCCCAAGCGTAGTAAGGGAGAAGAAAATCTCCGCCCTGGTGCGATGCTTGTCTTTGATGGTGGTAGAGTGACTAAATTTGGAAAGGTTTCCAGCTTCACTCTTAGACAATGAAAAAGGGATCAGAGTCACAATAGTCTAGACATGGATTCCCAGCCAGGGAAGGAGAATTAAGTAGAAATGTCTGGGGCTGGTATTTAGCTGACATGTATCAATATGGCCAGATTGATTGTAAAAATATTGATCCTTTTCTTATTATTTGGTGAACTGAATTGTTATAGCTCCAAGCTTTTTGAATACCTCCCTCCCCTGGGATCTCCTGGAAAGCTTCATGGTCCAGCAAAGCCTACATATGATAAACAAGAGGTCTCTGAGATCCTACTCCAATATTATGGCTGATGTCTGTTTTTATTGCTCAGTGATCATGCTGTACTGGTGGTTAAGTATTTTTAATATCTCTCCTGAGAATGTAGGAAGTAGAAGACAGCATTAGTCTCTGGATGCTCCCCCACACCCCCCAGAACCTGATTGGAATGTTCCTACATGTCTCCGATTCTCTTAACTAGGAGCAGCACTATGAGGGGATCCTTACTGGGGTAGCCGCAGATATGAGAGTTGGGCTGAAGAGACCAGATGGTGGGCCATGAAGTCACTTGATGTAATTAATTTTGTCATCCACTAAGCAGAAGCCCTCTGTTCTTAATTACACAGTAGGACATGTGCTCCCTCCCACCATGGCCTTGTGTCTTATTATTATTGACACTCTCACCAAATGATCCAAAGACTCTTCGGACTTTCATATGTGAATGAGTCCTTAATATAAACCTCTAACCCTGATCACTCTCTGGAATTTGACTTATATAATGGAAGTTTCCACCTACACATGTGAATCTAAAAAGGGATTGTTGTTTCATTACCAGTCAAATCTCTCAGCTCTGGCCCTTGCCTTGCTTGACAAATGCCAGGTAGGAATGATGTTTCCAAGTAATCTTTCTAAAAAGGGAAGAAAAGCAAACCCGGTTTTGTCAGAATTGTAAAGTCTCAAACATCATTGGAAACCACAATCACTTTTGCTGATCATTCACATCTGTAGAGCTCAAATCTTCATAAAGCTCTTGTCATCATCTCGATCAGGAAAAGCAAACCATGCAACTTAGTTTCCCAGACATGGGTTGGCCAATTCAATTACAGAGAAACATCATCTGGCTTGTGCAGTGTTCCCTGCTGTCTTCCAGTGATTAGCAAATGGATGACTGGACAACTTCCAGGATAGAAGTGTCATCAACTACCAAAGCGACATCTTAATTTAGCTACATTTTATTTGCATTACCTGAGCTAGCCTTGGAGATTGTAAACTACCAGCAATAATACTACTTCTAGGAAAACACTAAAATATGTTTTTAAAACTTTGACCATACCATATTCTCTTCAACAATGCATCTACATAATGATCATAATTCTTCCACATTTTATTGAGAAGCTAAGAAACAATGAATTTTGTTTTCAAAATATTTGCTTTAGTAACCAGATTTATATTGACAAACTAAAGTCTTGTTCAGGTAGTTTTCTCCCCAATTACATGTACAATTCAAATAAGAAATGGTTCTTTTCCACCTGATGTACCATTAAAAGCTTCTGTTATTAGCTCTATTTAGCCAAGGGAAATCCGGCTAATTAGGGGAGAATATTAATTCTTTTTTAGGTTATGCAGAACCTTATTGACATATTAAGATTATGAATAAAAATACATTGAATAAAGATTCAAAATCTTATATTTTGAATATCAACCCTGTAAATTGCAGCCAATTTATACGCAATACACAAATCAACAGATTTGTTCTCAGAGTAGTCAAGAAAGGAGGCATCTGAGTGATATTTTATTCCTGAAGGACAAATTGTCATCCTTTTTCAGTTTCCAAGGAGATTAAAATCTATATAAAATCTATTGCTGTGCTCTCTGCTCCAGTCAAGCAAAATTAAAATACATTTTTAACCAGATTGAGACTTCTTTTTAAGCTTGTGCCCACAACTGGAAATCTAGTTAGAAAATGATTAGATATATTTAATCTGTGAAAGCAATTGGGAATACTGTCCGGAGCACACATTTTCCATTTTACTCCTCATTCCATTTGGTCTGCTACAAAGGAACTTATGGGAATTTTTTTTTTTTTGAAGCACAATAAAAAATTTGCATATGCTGAGGAGATGCATGAGGATTTAGTGGTACATTTTGTGAATATACAGGCTTTAAAGAAATATGGCTCTAAGAAGGAAGGAATTTAAGGGGTTAAGAGTCCAACCTCGGTTCATCTCATGATCTCAAGGTTCCTGAGCTAACAGCTCAGAGCCTGGAGCATACTTTGGACTCTGTCTCCCTCTCTCTCTGTCCTCCTCCTCCTCCCCTCCCTCATCTTAAAAATAAACATTTAGAAAAATAAAAAAAGAAGGAATTTAAAAATTAGGTGAACCAAGAATACTTACTAAACCAAATGCTACAAAAATACAAAAGTTTAGATCCTTGATGCACATTGATCCTTAAGTTCAATTCTTGTATCATTCATTTTTGAGGTTTATAAAAATGACATTGTAGATTAAATAGCCAAACTGGCAATCATTTTGTTTTCAAGTTCGGATATTTTTCTCATCACACTACACTTCTACTCATGACTCTATTACTGAGTTTCCTACTTAGGCTGTGTGAGAAAAGGTATAAACTGAAAACTCCATTAAGTATTTGAAATCTGATCTATTCTTCAGAAGTTGGAGTTGGGTGGCTCAGTCGGTTAAGCCTCCGACTTTGGCTCAGGTCATGATCTCACAGTTCATGAGTTCAAGCCCCGCATCGGGCTCTGTGCTGACAGCTTGGAGTCTGGAGCCTGCTTCAGATTCTGTGTCTCCCTCTCTCTCTCTCTGACTCTCCCCTGCTTATACTCTGTCTATCGCTGTCTCTCAAAAATAAATAAACATTAAAAAAAAATAAAAAAAAGAAAGAGGCAAGACAAACATAATTTTTGGTGCCATTGAAAAAAAATTAAAGCTTTATTGAAAAGATTCCAAAATATCTCTTTTAAGTAATGTGACTACATATGTAAAGCTGAGCCAAAGATAAATTACTCTTAAATTTAAAAGATGGCTTCTAATAAAAATAAAACATATTAAATTCTCTTACCTGCTGCACTAAACTCTGCAAAAGCATCTTTATTTGTTTGAGGCTTCCCATCTGGATCAATGTCCATGATAGTACGCCACAACTCAGAGAATCTGGCTCGTTTCTCTTTGGGCATGTATATTCCATGCCACAGTGCTTTTAGCATATAGTCGATATTGATCAGAATTTGCCCAATTCTGGTGTCATAATAAGCTGGCGGTAATTGACAAGAAGAACTCTGATCATAATTAGCTTCTAAACTGATTGAGGGAATTTGATTAAAGCAATAAATTCCAACAGCCAACTCCCTTATAATTTGATGAACTTCTCTATAGTCTAAGAGGGCAGCAGGGTCCACAGGAGTCAGCAGGATTGCAGTGGAGAAACCGACATTATTCATTTGACTCATAATTCCACATGGGGTGTCCACCTGAGAGCGGACATCATCTTTGGCGGACAACCAGCTGACTAGGGCAGTAGTTAACAACTCTTGCACTTCACTCCGATCGTATTTTTCAAAAAAAACAGAAGCATTTCTCTGTATGGCTAAGTTTTCCAGGTAGGTTTCTTCATCTTGAATTTGATCTAATCTAGGTAATCCTTTTTTGGGCAGTCTTAACATTTCTAATTAATTGTAGGTGTCCTTTTTGAAATTTCTGCAATGACTAAAAAGAAAAAGGCAATGAAATGTGTCATGGTAATGAAGCTGGAAGTCTCAAGAAACAAATCTGCACCTTTATTAGGTTGTTTCATGATCAACCATTACATTATCAATCTTTTTAAAATATTTTTAACAATTGAGGTATAATTGGCATATAACATTATACTAGTTTGAGGTCTACAATATAATGATTCAGTATTTGTAGATATTTGAAATGTTCATCACCATACATAGTTACAAAATTCTTTGTGATACCTACTTCTAAGATTTACTGTCTCAACAACTTTTCAAATATGCAATGCAGTATTAACTGTAGTTGTCATGCTGTACATTACATCCCCATGACTTATTTATTTTATAACTGGGGGTTTCTACTTTTGACTCCCTTAAACCTTCACCTACCCCCTAACCTTCTCCTCTGGCAACCACCAATCTGTTTGTATTTATGAGCTTGTGTGTGTGTTTTTTATTTCTACATATAAGTGAGATCATATAGTATTTGTCTTATTTCATTTAGCATAATGCCTACAGGTCCATCCATGTTATTGCAAACAGCAAACTTTCATTCTCTTTTATGGCGGAATATTCCATTGTATACATTTCCCACATTTTCTTTATCCATTCATCTATTGATGGGACACTTAGGTTGTCTCCATATCTGGACTATTGTAAATAATGCTGCAGTGAAGATGGGGGTGCATAATATCATTTTGAGTTAGTGTTTTTATTTTCTTCAGTTAAATACTCAGAGGTAGAATTGCTGGGTCATGTGGTAGGTCTACTACAATTTTCAATCTTAAAGTTAATTGCACCATAAATTGAAATTTGAGTTAAAACAAAATAGTAAAACCTTTAACATTGGGACATCTGGTGGCTCAGTCAGTTAGGCATTCTACTCTTGATTTCTGTTCAGGTCATGATCTCATGGTTCAGGAGACTGAACCAGATGTAGGGCTCTGTGCTGTCAGAGCAGAGCTTGCTTCGGATTCCCTCTCTCTGTCACTCTACCCCTCCCTGCTCATTCTCTCTCTCAAAATAAATACACATAAAAAAACCCTTTAACATTGTGTTCTGCTTTTCAAAAGAAGCCAAAAGAAACTAAGAAGTATGTCAAAAAGAAATGATAGAGAAGCTACTGTTGCATACCTATTCCTTTTTGTTGGAGAAGCTGTTTCCATATGTTTATTTTGTTTTCAGTTTTTTTAAAGCAAGAAAATAAAGACCTGCTTAAAAGAAAAGGAAAGACAAGAAGGCCTGCCTTACTTTCTGTTTCTATGTAACTTAATGCCTTTCTGTTCCTGGAAAAATAAGCACTAATTTTTGAGTATCTACTGTTTGCCCAGTTCTTTATACAGAGTATTATCTTATTTATTTCATTTAATTGGCCCTTCTTATATAGTGATTCTCAACGTTTAGCCTGTATGAAACTACTAGGGCTTGTTAAAACAGGTTGTTGGACTCCGCTGCAGAATTTCTGACTCAGTCGTTTGGAATGAGCCAGGGAATCTGCATTTCTAAACGGTTAGAGGTGATGCTGGTACTGCTTATTCGGGCAGGACACTTGGAGACCCCAGCTCTTTGAGATAGGCGTTGGCACCCCACTTGGTGGACACAGAAATGGAGACTAGAAGGTTACAGAATGTGCCTATGGTTTCACACCTTGGGAAATAGAACTAACCCAGGTTTGTCCAAGACCTATGTCCCCATAGACACGAGAAAAAGGAAAGGACAAGGGAAGGGAAGAAACCTACTTTGAAATGATTGTTTTCTTGTCCAGGATAGGGAGGCTGCGTCCACACTGGTCACCAGAATATTCCTGGAGGTCAGGGACAGTGGTCGTCTCAAATGGCTTCTTGCAGGGCCAGAATCCGCCGACAGGAGCCCCCGTGGGCAAGAGCAAGGGAGAGCCGCTGCGGGTGGGATCTGAGAGGGACACTTCCTGAGTAGACCCCCTGGGGAGGCCAGCTTGCCCAGAGCCTGTTAGTCCTGTGGCGAGGATAGCCCGGCCGCACCGCAAGGGGGCGCCCCTGCCCGCCCGCGCGGGAGTTCTTCCACCAATTGGTGGTTACTAGGCACTGCTGAAATTTCCCATACAGGTGTTCCTACCCCTTTCTTCTTTAAAACTCAGCCCCACCGCGTATTCTGGGGACAGTGCTTCCTCATTAATTTTCACTTTCGCGATTTGTGTCTATGAAAATACAAAACCAGAGTGGCAGAGATGAAAGCTCCAGGTCCTGAAGGAGTCCTGAGTTGGAATCCTACCTCCATCAACATTCTTTGAGTCAGCAAATATTTATGGAATGTTTATTATGCGCCAGGCACTGTGCCAGGAGTTAGAGACCATGGGGCGCAGGGCAGACACAAAACCTCAAGGAGCTTACAGTTACACAGATAATCACCGAAGTATACTGAAACAGGGTGACACATGTGAGATGTACACGAAGGAAAGCTATCCAAGACCAGGGGCTCGGAAGGGTTGCCCACTGGAAGTGATATTTTAAGCTGAGCCTGGAAGATGAAAAAGAGCTATCCAAGCAGCTGGAGAAATAGCTTTCCAGATATGGGGGACAACAGGTGATGAGAAACCCAGTTGAGAAGAAAGTTGAACTTTTCTAGAAACCAAACAAAATCTTGGTTAAATCTTGTGAAAGTTCAGAACCTAGAATGGGAGACCTGAGAAATCTTGGTTAAAGGACTAGAAAGGCGTAGGCACAGAACTAGGCCATAGAGGCACCTTGGTTGCTGAGTTGATGATCCCGAGCTTCATTGTAAAACTGAAGGCTGGGTTGGTGGCAGTAAATGCTAGGTACAGACTAGCATGGTGGCAGTGGAGATGCAGCCCTGTGGGTGGATTCGAGTAAAAATGAGGTGGCAACAGACTGAATGGGGGTGGCATGTTCAAAAAGAGTGGCTGTCCAGGTGGCACCCAAATTTCTGTCAGGAGAAATGGGGGATCAGGGCAAGATTAAGAGTTCAGCTGTGGACATACTGACCTTGGTGTATCTGTAAGAGAACCGAAGTAGAGATGCTACATATGCTGTAGATATACAGGTCTGGGGTTCGAATGGCAGCCTGGGGTAGATGCGTACATTTGGGCAGGCTTAGGGTGATGAAAGCCAAGGGAGTGGCTGAAATCACCAAGGGAAAGAACTGTGAAAGTTCAGAACCTAGAATGGGAGACCTGAGAAATATAATAGTTAAAGGTTGGGTGGAGAAGATGGGAGTCAGCAAAGAACACAGAGACAGCGGTCATGAAAACCAAGATTAGTCACAGAAGCCAAGAGAAGTGTTTTGTGAATAAGGGAATGCCCAGTTCCATTGGCTGTTGCTGCTACCTCAAGGGGGATAACAAACTATTCCACGGAGTTTGCCAACATGGAAGTTTTAATTACATTTGGGGGCAGGATTTCTCTTAGTCCAACCATGTCATTATTTCAGCTGCTATGGAGGTAGTATTAAAAATTTACGATTGCTGTTCCAGGGCAGGGGCTGTAAAAAAGTCACAATTTCTTTAAGAGATCTGCATGTTTGCACTTATGAACAACATATGTAAATTCTTCTACTTAAAAGATTTTTGCTCAGGTACCTAGATGGTTTGTTCCAACTGTTTCAAATCTTGGGGAAAAAACGTTTAAACGCTAACACAGAACTTCATCCCAGGTTTATGGAATTAAGTAGTTAAGAAGGTGCTAAAAAGATATCAGGCCCTCTGGGGAATAAACAAAACAAAATACTTACACACAAGTATTCTGCTGGAGATGACCTGGAAATTCCCTACAGATTCAACTGGATTAATACATGTAAAGCTCATAAAGTAGTGTCTGCTTACATAGTCATCACCATATAAATGATAGATGTTTTTAGTGTTGAACTATATTGTTATTTTAAAAATTATTGCTATATTCAAATCTGGGCAAACCTCTTCGTTTATCTACTCCTGATAAGAGCAATGTCAGTTTGGTGCTCAGGACCACATAGATACTAGATGTTATCTGCCTTCAGGTAAAGGATGAAAGCCATTAAAGTAGTATCTAAATATGATTTGGACATTGCATTTACCAGGGGATAAATTCAGGCCATGTGAAAGTCTCCAACAGGTTCTGTTTGTCAGTATCCTAAAATTGCTTTCCCACTAAGATTAATAGAATAGAAGTACTATGTCCAGATCCAGAAAGGGTGTCAGCCCTAATTGGTGACAGACCCCAGTGACCTTGGGATGGTGGTCATAACTAGTGTGGGCAGATCTTAGGCTGGAGGGGAGCTGAAAAGGTGGACAGGGTGGAGTATGGATGGGAGGCAGGAGATGGTAAGCAGAGGAAAAT
The DNA here is from genome assembly GCA_004023785.1 of Mungos mungo. NCBI lineage: Eukaryota > Metazoa > Chordata > Mammalia > Carnivora > Herpestidae > Mungos > Mungos mungo. The sequence continues at coordinate 10,719 of PISW01007694.1, forward strand.
ACAGAACCAGGTACGTGCATTTTAAACTGATTAGACCAGAACACTTTAAACGTTGATAGGAAGGATCCTATAGAGAAGGGGCTGACGAGACAGGCAACGGTTGGGGTACAGAAAACAGGTGGAGGTACAACCTTTTGATGGGTGGATGAACACATTTCCCTTCCTAGAAGGGAAGAAGTTCTGATGTTGGAAAGGGGACGCATTTCTTGTCCTGATGATCTGTGAAAATCTCAGATCACGAGCCGAGAATATTTAACCATATAGCTTAGGCGTACCAAGTATTCCTCAAGAGTGTGAACCTCAAGCAGACTGCTTAGTTTCTCTAAACCGTAGTTCTCTCTTCTGTCAAAGAGGGCCCCGTTCACGCCAGGTGCCTGACGATAATAAAGTGAGTTACTTCTGGGTGTAGCTACCATGACAGGAGTCAGTAAAAGCTGCCTTCTTCTAGTGTTGCTGGTGGGACATTATCATGAAAGAGCTCAAAGCAATGTTAGTATCACAGTTTAAAACATCCCAGCTGTTCTTTCAAGTATTCTCTTTTTCTCCAGGGTCAATCTGACTAACCTGGTTATATTAAGCTATATAGTTAAATACCAATTCATGTAATAAGCCTTATAACCACTGCATTATATAATAATAAAGCAGCAGAGTTTTATTTTTACATATTCATCACTCAGTAAATGCTGTTAACATTGTGAAATACTACGTTTTAATCTCCTTTTCAATAGAAAGGTTTTCTAAGGAGATGACCTGGAGCCTTTCACATTTATCAGATGCCTTTTCATTATTCTTTTCCATTTTCGCAATTCTGGATCCGAACTGCATGGCCCGTTTTGGTAGAAGAGCAGAGGCTGTTAAGCCAAGTTCCACCGCTGCAAGACGCAAAATTAGTTTTTCACCAATTCCCCGGGGCAAAGTCAAGTTTGCCTTCTCCCAAACTGGGAGGGAATTTAGAAACGAGACGACATTTTCATCCAGGAAAGGAAACCTGAAATAAACAGATAAACATAACCATTATAAAAAAATAAAACCAACTTATAATTATTTCAATGTTAAAATCTATAGCATCAAATTTTTGATGGCACTTTTCTCAATTAAAAATATTCTGATTATTTATACAGTTTCACAACTAAAATTTAATCACACGGACAAATATTCCATATGACTAATTTTAATACATATGCTACAAAATAAATAAATTTTGCCTCAAAAATAAATATATTAGGCCCTGGTAAGAAATAACCTCAAATTGTTTCACAAGGAATCTTTAGCGATGCCTAAAAGATGTGGGGATAGGGCCTATGCTCTTGCTGAGAGGAAAGCAAACATTTAAAACAAAACGAAATCCATTATATACCTTCTCTCAGCATTTCACCACCTCGGTTTTAGTCTTTTTCATTGTGGTACTAACAACAATCATGCCACTGTGTTATCTTTGAAAAGACCTTCCTTAGTGTGCTCTGGACAAGTGCTCTTCTGCTCTTCCCCCACTCTCCCTCTGACCGATGGTGTTAGGGATATAAAGCCAAGGTATTATTGTCGCTACGGTTATTCATCTGAACGGTCTCCAAAGAAAAGGAACCTAAAATCTCCTTTTACAGACTAATTTTTGTTTTTTTTACAAAATTTCTCATAACACTTAATCAGAATTACCTTGCTTCTTTTCCATGATCACCAATAACCCTGTCATCGCGACCAAGATTTCTAGAAGAAATTCGACCCAGTTCCATCTCGATTTCCTTGTTTAATCCTTCCAGTCCGTGGGTCTGAAAGCGGACACGGTGGCGAGAATAACCTGCAAGTTGCTCGTCAGCACCGATTCCAGTAAGGACCACCTGTAATGGTTTACAGAAATCCAGACTTAGGATGTTCCATAAAGACAGAAGCAACGCTTAAAAAATTGTAATTTCAAAACTAACATTTGCAGACAGAAAACACAAGTCATAAAATAGTAAAATATGCCCAATTTTCAAAAAAGTCTTTTTTGTTGCATTGTAGTTTAAATGCAATTAAAATATGCTATGTTCTTGCAATCTAAATGCTAATAGCTTTAAGAGGTAAAATTAGGTCTCAGAAATTCTTCGACCATACCTTTGCACTGCTCTGATATGATTTCACTTCGTCCCGGGTCACTAACCAACCAATTCCTCGGGAAGCAAACCAGACCGCACAGCCAATGCTATCGTCCAACACCGTATCCAAGGGCTGAACCAAGTGGCATATTCGAGTTCTTCTCAATTCTTGCAGTTCATCCAGAGAAACATTAATTTCAACAAAATTCCAAATCCGGGAAGGGTTCGCAGCTTGGAGTTCCTTCAGTCCCGCTCTTGCTGTGATGCGATCTGGTACACTGAATTGTTTATCAGGACCATCCTGGTCACCAGCAGCAGCAGCAGCAGCATTTTTAGAGGATTCTTCAGAAGGCAGTTCACAATTTTTCTGTTTTTTCCTCTTCTTGTTAAAACCAGTTAGCATGGTCTTCTCTTTAGTCATGAACGCCACATTAAGGAGATCAATTGGTTCATCTAAAGGTACGTGATGGTCAGCAAGGGTCGCAATAACCATGGAATCAATACCCCCAGAAAACAGGACTGCAACATTTGCTTTCCTATCACCAGTTTTCAAAACCTCATTCGGTGTCAGGTTTTCATCCCGAGGTAAACAGAAGACACGTCTCTTCACTGCGATACTCAGGACAGCAATGAACTGCTGAACGACTTCCTTCGTGTGCCCATCAGTGAGAAAGACCTGAAGCGTCTCCCTTGTAGGTGGGACACTAGCAACGTTACTGCAATGAATCTCAAGTGCAGCTTGTGGCAACGTCATGTTCAAAGGAACAACAGGTTCTTTAAGATATAGTTTGCCTTCATTTGCTACCACTGATACAGACATTGGCAAGTCTGCTGAAATCTGAGTCAGGATATCATCACATTCTTTGATAACATTCTCCCTAGAAACACATTTCCAAGGATACAATTTTAAAACCACAGATTTGGAGATGGAAGGAGACTTGAGATCAATCCTAAAGATTCCAGATGCTGGAACTTCTTGCCACTGGTTGGCCCCTCCGGATGTTTGGGCACCGACTGAAGAGAGGCAGAAACTCTTGCCCAAATTACTAAAATGCCAAAGCAAGCTACGGCGACCAAAAAAATCCCTACCAAACCATAAATGATGACTAGCCGCGTGGTAATATATAAAAGACCAAGGACCCTGGACTTCTGAGAAGAGTGACAAAATATCAGATTCAGTCTTACAAGAGGAAAGATAATTAAACATTACTTGAGTATCATTTTCATCAGCTTCAACCTTTATACCACTAAAGACTTCTCCATTCCACAGGAACACATTGCCACTTTCATCTTCCACAGGCTGGGCAGTCATAACACCTCTTAAGTGAAGGACATGACCAGAAAATAAACACTGGTAGCTAACATCAGACTTTAACAACTGTTTACTACTGTTGGGTCCCCGTCGGTTAAGATTATACAGTAAATCCTCTTTCAAATCTTTGCTGAAATGCTCAACAGAAAAGCTTACAGAACAGCAAATGCCACACATTGTTATGTGAAATCAAGTTATTTCTTGATAAAATGTTATTTCTTGATTTTGGTCTTCTCTGAGTTTTCTATTTCTTGGTATTCTTTTTTCAGTTCATCCAATATATCTGTGGGGGGAGGAGAGAAGGCATATCAAATCAAATAAAAATTCCTGGACCTTCACCCAGTAATTCAGAGAGCAACATAGGCTATTTACCAAAATCAAAGCACTTGAGTACATGCAATGTGCTAGTGTGAATAATCATTTACATCAGGCTTCTGAAATATCTTTTAGGAAAATAATTTCTATTTATTAAATTAAATTCTATTACTTTGGCCTAGTCACTGGGCTATGAACTTTATACATCCCTTACTATTTATTTTATTAACTGAAAAAATTTTTTTAACATTATTTATTTTTGAGAGAGAGAGAGAGAAAGAGAGAGCGGGAGATGGGCAGAGGGACAGGGAGAGGGAGACACGGAATCTGAAGCAGGCTTCAGGCTCCAAGCCATCAGCACAGAGCCCAACATGGGGGAGCTGTGAGATCACGACCTGGGCCAAAGTTGGATGCTTAATAGATTGAGCCACCCAGGCTCTCCTTTCCCTTCCTGTTTAAACTAACCCACAAAACTTTTGAGTCTCAAAGTAATTCACTCAAAGTCATAAAAAGAGAAAATTTTCATACCTAGATCTAAAATTCTAAAGCACACATTAATAATTATAACTTTCTAACACATCTTACATATTTTTATTTTCACTTGTAGACTCATCTTTGGAAGGCTAACTTGATAAAACAAAAGCCATAGTATTAATTTTATTTATATGTATACCACCATCCAATCTTCGGATTTAGATTTAAACATTCAGATAGACAACATAATTTAGGCACTATCATTAATTTCTACAGAAAGCCTAGAAAACATTTTCCATGCATTTCTATATAATATACCAAAAAAACTTACTTTTGCTTTCAGAAAGCATTTCTGTTCGGTCTGCAAGAAAGAATATGTTGCTGTTCTGTTGCTGCCTATATACTTTCTGCAAAACATAATTTAGGCTAATATTATGATTTGATCTAAAGTGTATGTTGAAACTCTGAACCCTTTTATAATGTATTCTTGAATGTCAGTAACATATATTCAGAACAATCCCTTAGCAAAATACAGGTAAACAAAGTCACCCATTATTCTACCATCTAAAATTGCTACCATTAACACTGACATGAAATGTTTTTCTGTATATACCATATTCGTTTTCTTGAACAAAAAGCTTATTATAAATATAGATTTATTATTTGCTTTTATCCAGGAACAACATGTTGGGAGCAGTTTTTGTTATCAATAAACATTCTTTTACAAAATTATTGTATGGGTTAACATTACAGTTTATTTGGTAAGTCTTCATGTTTTAGTTATTTAAGGTATAATCAACTTTATAAATCAAAATTGTAATGAATTTCTTTTCTTTGTATACTTCCATGATTCGTAAGTATCAATTCCTATAAGGGGAACTGCTCAGTCAAAATGCTACATAGTTTTAATGCTTTGATATATTATACAACTTGCCCTCTAGAAAGTTTGTATCAGTTGTGCCTTAAATTCTAAAATTCCTTTAAGTGACAAGATCAGAAATGGCTAACCAACTTGTTAGTATCAAATGTTTCAAGGCTCAAAATAATTTCTTCCTGAACGTTAAAATATAATTTTTGACAGCATTATTACTACACATAAAGCAGTAGCTTGCTTGTTTATATATACATTAATGGAAATGTCATTAAATAACTATATTAAATATTTCGCAGATTTGTGTAAAAAATTTGGGGAAGAGGAAAGCAATTTATCCTTTTTGTTTTTCCAACAATTATCCACATTCATTTAAAGGCATAGTCTCCTTTCTTAATATAATTAATATATATTATATATATTAATATACATATGTTACATTTATTTTGAGAAACAGAGACAGAGCACAAATGGGGGAGGGGCAGAGAGAGAAGGTGATACAGAATCGGAAGCAGATTCCAGGCTCTGAGCAAGCTGTCAGCACAGAGCCAGATGCAGGGCCCGAACCCACAAACCGTGAGATCATGACCCGAGCTGAAGTTGTACACTCTACCACTACTGACTGAGCCAACCAGGTGCCCCTCCTTTCTTAATATATTTTAAGGTTATTTATTTTAAAAGAAAACATCAAATTCAAGTATAAAATAAATGCCATTAGTGATTATAACTCCAAGGTACCATTGTATAATTAGTATCTCTTGGGTAATTAAAGGTAATCTTTAAAAAAATTTTTTTAATGTTTATTTTCAAGAGACAGGAAGACAGAGTGTAAGCGGGGGAGGGGTAGAGAGAGAGAGGGAGACACAGAATCCAAAGCAGGCTCCAGGCTCTGAGCTGTCAGCATGGGCTCGAACCCATGAACTCTGAGATCATGACCTGAGCCGAAGTCAGATGCTTAACCAACTGAGCCACCCAGGCACCCCAAAGGTAATCTGAATAATTAACATAGAAGTATCTACGTATGTGTACAAAATCTTGGACACTTTTTACTTTTGCAATGTAACTGAAAACAATGCTGAAATCTTGCAAATTTATTGTAAATATAAATCTTAGATTTAATTCCTATAACTTTAGTATATAGTTAATACAATCAAACTCTCCCATATGCAAGTCAGAATTACTCTAATAACTCACCCTGTTCTTCTTCAGATTAGAAAGTTCATCCACAACAATTTTTTGTTCTTTAATCTATTGAAATAAAAAAAAAAACTTAAATCAGAGGCTATCAAATATATTCAATTGAGGGTCCTTTAAAACTGAAGATGAGATAAGGGATTATGATTTACTGACTATCCAGATGGGCAGTCTGTGAATATACAGATTCTTTCCAACAGCAGTGTGTGGGAGTGCACCTGGGGCAACGATGAAAGAGGAAACAGTGGTTACACTTGATAGGTGTCAGAAAGCCCAGTGAGCCCAGACAGAGGGTTTGGGGTTGGTAACCAGCATTCTTGCAAAGGCCAGTTTCTAAACGAAGTTTGCACCTTTTATTTAAAGTAGACAATATGTACCAACTATTTTTAATGATTTTTTTAAGTTATGTTTTAGCCTTTTTAAAAATATAATATAAATAACAAATGTCATAAGGGATAGGCTACTTTTCTTTCCTCTCAAATATCAATGGTTTCCACGATTCATGTATAAATAGTACAGCCACACATCACACATGCAGAACAAACATGTAGCCTAAATGCCCTATCTGGGGCTGTAAGGCATTATCCCTTTCCATCTTGGCATTTCAAAGACTAGCACAGTGCTGGCACTGCTGAATTAGGTGTCACTTTTTATTAGTAGGCTAGGGCACAACTAAGTGGAAGTGAATTTCTAACTCTTCCGTAAGGGCAGTTAAGCTGTGAACATGACTGATTACATTGTGTCATCAGTGCCTCTAAAAGCAGGTTTTATAAACTCTGTCCTACCTCATACACCTCAGAAATCTGTCACACATCAGTATAAATGGCTTACTATGGTAATAAGTGGAGCGGGTTGTATGTTGTTTGGAAATTCACTACCTATGCATGTGTACCCTTCTGTCTCTCCAGTCAGTGCAGTAATTGGCTAGATTTGAATTGAATTCCAAGACCAAATTTGTATAACCTTCAGCCTTTCCTTGGAACAGTGCTTCCCCATTCATTTAGAAATGACAGGTACGGTATACATTTCTCTTTACTTCAAACAAGGAAACGGATACAGAGAGATTAGTGACTTGTCCAAGATGTTACTGTTTAGGACAAAACGAAAGTAAAATCTAGGACCATTCCCATCTCTAGTCTATTTCTAAAGGTTTTGTTTGTTTATGGCAGGTAAGACTTACATCGCTACCCCTTACCCCTTTTTTTAGGTACAACAGTGACCATCAGATACGTGTTTTAGGATCATTGCTCTAGCTAGAGTGGAGAATAGACTGGTAGAAGGTAAGGATGGATGAGGAGAGAACGGTTAGGAAACCTATGAAAGATTCCCAATGGTAGATGAAAATGGGTTTAGGATGGCGAGTGTACACTGTGATGAAGGGATTTATTTGAAATGAGCTTCAGAAGTAGAACTGGTAGGTGATGGATGGTCAAGGATGGCTTGCAGGTTATTGGCATGGACAACTGAATGGAGAGTGGTGACATTTTCTGAGATGGAAAACACCGTAGCGGATCTGGGATAGGCAGTATTTCTAACAATTTACAAAGAGTAGAGGGAAAAGACCCCAACCAAACCTCTGTCCCACTGCCAAATGGGTCTAATCGTGGAGCCAATTTCAGGGTCTTCCTTTAACTGTGGCTGCGGAGCGCTAAGACTCAGGGCAAAGTCGAGGCTGGGCCATGTGCGCGGCGGACCTTCTTCGGAGTCCAGCAGACCCCAGTCCCGACCTTCGCGACTCGTCCTACACTCACCTTGCTGCTAAGCTCCTCCATGTGCGGTGTCGAGTTATCTGTAGAGGACAGCCCGGCGCCGTCCTCGGGTCGAGAACCCCGGCTGGGCATCTCCACGGAGCGCGGTGAACCCTGGGTACGCCACCCCACTAGCACCCAAAACCCAATAGCCCCCAGACTCAGCGCATGCGCGCTCGCAGCGCCCCCCCCCCCCCCCCCCCGCGCCGCTTTCGTTTTCCCCTCAGCCTTACCGAGAGCGGCTGCGCATTTACTGGAACGCCTGCGCAAACCGGTTCTGTCGTGGGAGCAGTTGTACGCGTGCGCACAGTTGCTTAGGGCGTTTGTGATCCTGGCTGTGAAATGTGGGAGGTTTCTGAACGGTCCCCTAGCGGATCCCGCGTGGAAACGCCCGTGTGGTCTCCACAGGGCTTGGAATCCTGTGCATTGTGAGTTATATGCGCCTCCCAGTGGAAAACATAAAGAATAGAAGAGCGGTAAAAATACCACTTAATATTTATTATCTAGTCAAGGAAGGCTGTGAAACTAGGCACAGATTTAAGAGATTACATTTTTGGCAACGGAACTGTACAGACTTGGTAAAATTTTTGTGAACTTCTTATAAGGATTAAAAGAAATATAGGATGCCTAGTTAAATGTAAATTTAGGATAAATGAATACATTTTTAGTATAAGTTCCGTGCAATATTTGCAGTCTCACACTCCTCTGAGAAAAGTTATCCAAACCTTGTAAACAGGCATGAGATTAAGTGGTGTCCTTTAATATCTTTTCTGAACTTTATTTTCTATTGACTGGGCTATTTTACAATTCCTTAGGAGCAGAGGCTAACGTGTAGATTTTGTGGCAGAGATGCAGATAATTTTTATCTGGTGAATCAGATAATGCCACAGGTTGTGATTGATCTGTAAGACGTTAATCAGTTTTGCATCTGACTCTGCAGTTAATAATGATTTATCAATATATGCCTCGCTTTAAATAAACTGTGGTTATGATATCTGTTCCTTCATTAATTGGATTGAATAAAAAATTTTGACATATATTCATAGTATACTTGCATGAGAGACATGATTTTGTGTATTTGAAAATTATACTTCATTATAGGAACTCTCAAGCTTCTGTGGATGTGTACTCAACCGATGGAATGAAACTGTATGGCTAAGGAAGTGCACCTCAGGGTTGTTTAGGCCCAGGAGTATCTTTTATTGGCTCTTAGAATAAATTCACAGTGGTTATAGAACTGAGTCTACTGTCTACTTTTCTTTTTTACTGATTTTTTTAAAATTTGTTTTTGTTTCTAATGTATGTATGTCTGATAAGTTATTATACATTGGTAGCAGCAGTAATTGGGAATTTGGTTTTATGGTATAGCCATTTGAAGATACCTGTTGCATCATGGAGATCTAGTCTCTATTAGAAGAGAGATGAAAGGGAGTCAAGTTTTTTGGTCTTTTTGTCTTTTGTGAGTTCAAATTAATTAAGAACATTGTGCCCACTCGGAAATAGAACTGCTTTTTGAGATTTGGGCCAGTGAAGCCTTATATTTCTGTTTTGATTTCAACCTGGAACTGAGATGTAAAACTGCTATAAGCTTTTTATGTGTTCATGTGCCTATAATTCAGAACAGCCTTTTTATGTTGCTATCTGAGTGTAAGATGTTTTCATACTTGTGGAGAATATTAATAGGTTCCATTATAATGTCTCTTATATTAAAGAGATTCTGATTCCATGCAAATTTTAGGATTGTTTGCTCTGGCTCTATGATAAATGCTGGTGGTATTTTGATAGGGATAACATTAAATGTGTAGATTGCTTTGAGTAGTATAGACATGTTTACACTATTTGTTCTTCTAATCCATGAGCATGGAATGTTTTTCCATTTTTGGTGTCTTCTTCAGTTTCTTTCCTAAGTGTTCTCTAGTTTACAAGGTACAGAACTTTTACCTCTTAGATTAGGTTTATTCCTAGATATCTTAGGGTTTTTGGTGCAATTGTAAATCTTAAGGCTTTTGGTGTGATTTCTCTTTCTGCTCCTTCATTATTGGTGTATATAGAAATGCAACAGATTTCTGCATATTGATTTTATATCCTGTGACTTTGCTGAATTTGTGTATCAATTTTTTGGTGGAGTCTTAGTCAATAGCCAAAGCAATCTTGAGAAGAAAAGCAAAGTTGGAGGCATTAAATTTCCGACTTCAAGCTACATTATAAAGTTGTAGTCATCAAGATGGTATGGTAATGGCACAAAAACAGACACATGGATCAATGGGACAGAACAGAAAACCCAGAAATGGTCCCACAACTATATGGTCAACAAATCTTCGATAAAGCAGGAAAGAATATCCAATGGAAAAAATACAGTCTCTTCAACAAATGGTGTTGGGAAAACTAGACAGCTACATGCAAAACAATGAAACTGGATTACTTTCTTACACCATACACAAAGATAAATTCAAAATAGTTGAAAGACCTAAATGTGAGACAGGAAACCGTTAAAATCTTAGAGGAAAGCACAGGCAGCAACCTCTTTGACCTTGGCTGTAGGAACTTCTTATTAGACATGTCTCTGGAGGCAAGGAAAACTAAGCAAAAATGAACTATTGGGACCTCATCAAGATAAAAAGCTTTTGCAGAGCAGAAGAAATAATCAACAAAACTAAAAGGCAGTCTACAGAATGAGAGAAGATACTTGCAAATGATATAGCTGATAAAGGGTTAGTATCCAAAATCTATAAAGAACTTATCAAACTCAACACCCAAAAAACAAATAATCCAGTTAAGAAATGAGTGGGAGACATGGACACTTTTCCAAAGAAGACATCCAGATGGCTAACAGACACATGAAAAGATCCTCAACATCACTCATCATCAGTGAAATACAAATCAAAACCACAAGTAGACAGCACCTCACACCTGTCAGAATGGCTAAAATTAACAACATGAGAAACAACAGATTTTGGTGAGGATGTGGAGAAAGGACAACCCTCTTGAAATGTTGGTGGGAATAAAAACTGGTGCAGCCACTCTGGAAAACAGTATGTAGGTTCCTCAAAAAGTGAAAAGTAGAACTACCCTGTGATTCAACAATTTCACTACTATGGATTTACTCAAAGAATACAAAAATTTTGAAGAGGCACATGCACTCCTACGTTTATAGCAGCATTATCAACAATAGCCAAATGTGGAAAGAGCCTAAATGGCTACTAACTAATGAATCGATAAAGAAGATATGGGGCACGTGTGCGCGCACACACACAATGGAATATTACTCAGCTATCAAAAGAATGAAATCTTGCCATTTGCAATGACATAGTTGGAGGTAGGGTGTATTATGCTAAGTGAAATAAGTCAGTCAGAAAAATATAAATAACATATGATTTTACTCATGTGGAACTTAGGAAATGAAACAGATGAACGTAGGGGAAGAGGAAAAAAGAGTTTTGAGAGCATATTCATAAGATATTAATTTAAAAATTTTTTAATATTTATTTTTGAAGAGAGAGAGAAAGAGAGGGAGAATGAGTGGGGGAAGATGCAGAGAGAGGGAGACACCGAATCCGAAGCAGTCTTCAGGTTCTGAGCTGTCAGCACAGAGCCAGATGAGGGGCTCAAACCCACGGACCATGGGATGCTTAACCAACTGAACCACCCAGGTGCCTTAGATAATAGTTTTTAAATTTTTATTACCAAATACTGTATTAATTAAAAACTGAAATTTGGCGTTCTTTTAATGTGCCCCCTGGCTGATTCTCCAACACCTTTAGGGTTTAATACAGTTGAGATGGTGGGGATCTGGGAACACACCTCTCCTGACACATGCGATGTAATTTTAACTTGTGCTTGGAGGCAAAAGTAAAGCTTTTCTATAAAGCTAGAGACCAAGTTCTCAGTATATTGGTCTTCTTTGTACTCTGTCTTCTATTGCAGTGGCTGGCAGAGTAGGAGTTCTGGTTCAGATCTGAGTTTATTCTTTGACTCAATTGTTTCCATACTGAGTAGTCAGAAATACTGCTGATTGGTCTACAGCTGCTCATCCCCTTTTGGTGGTGGGTTGTTGCTTATGGCTCTGCCTGGTTTGGATAGTTCTGTTTTCTGGTGTGTGTGTGTGTGTGTGTGTGTGTGTGTGTGTGTGTGTGTGTGTGTGTTTATTCCCAGGGGGCCACTTAAGATGACATACTACTAAACAAAGTGGTGATAGTCATATTAGTATGGTGCTAAACTGTTTTCAAGTTCTTTAACATTTTATCTTATTTTTTCTTGTATATCTAGTCGTGTCTATTCCCCCCCCCCAGCTGCTATAATTACTGCATTGCTTAAAATCACACATTGGGGTTACCTGGTATCATTTGTCTTGCCTGACTGGTTCAGGACTGACCATCCGCAGCTCACTATACAACCAGCTAGGCTGTTCTTCCTTCCTTCATTTAAGTACATTGCTGTCGTGTATCTACTTAACAAGATAATTTCATGTTTATTAATGCTATATATCTACTCTTCCTCTAATGCTACATTCTTAATATATTTTATTCTGTTTAACAATACATAGTTCACTGTTGACTATTTTATGACCATGAGGTATATTACTACCTTGCCTTCCAAGGCTTTAAATGAATAGTTCCCCCAACCACTGTTTTTCTTTGCTTTCTTGGTAGATTGTAATACGCATTTCTAGCCATGTAAGTCTCCTTTCTGTTTCTCCCAAATGAGCTGTGGAATAGTGCTGTGGGTCCCAAATATCAGTTAGTAGGTGGGTGCCCTTATAACTATACAAAGTCATCTGAAAATTTGGTTCATATACATACAGATATCTCAGTCCTTTCCCTAGATATACTGAGTTATATCTTTAGGAATGGGATGTGGTTGTCTGCTGTGTAACATAGTGTTTATCATTTATCCTGTAATTGAAAGGGTTGAGCTTGAATTGAATTTAGGCTTATATTTATTAGATGTGTGACTTTGGCTAAGTAAGTCATTAACCTCTCAAGACTCAGTTTCCTAATCTGTAGAATGGGAATAATAATAATGCCTAACTCAAAGGCATGAATGAGTTAATATTTGTCAGGCATTTAAAATAGTTAAAGGCACATAGTAAGCCCTATTTAAGTGTGTATTAAGAGAGTAAGTTAGAAGCTCCCCCAGATGAGTTCCTGGATGGCTCAGTTGGTGGAGCCTCTGACTGATTTGGGTTCAGGTCATGATCCCAGGGCCATGGGATCAAGATTCTCTTTCTCTCTCCATCTGCCCCTCTTCACCGTTCACATGCATGCTCTCTCAAAATAAAAAACAATAAAAAGAGAAGTACCCCCAGATGAATTTGACACAAGCAAAGTTTATGAACCAATGGATTGGAAAGAACCAGGCTCCAAAATGCTTGGCCCGTTTCTCATTGAAGGTAGGTCCTATCTTCTACTTCCAGTGATTTTCAACAGGGCTAAGGCTGGAGGCATTCTTGATTGTCACAATAAATGGATAGATAGTTCTGTTAACTCTGATGGGGTAAGGCTACTGGAAGTCAATTTAAAGGAGTAGACTGAGCCACAGACTTTTAAGATGCTTAGATTAGGGGCGACTGGGTGGCTCAGTCGGTTAAGCCTCCGACTTCGGCTCAGGTCATGATCTCATGTTCGTGGGTTTGAGCCCTGCGTTGGGCTCTGTGCTGACAGCTCAGAGCCTGGAGCCTGCTTCTGATTCTGTACCTCCCTCTCTCTCTCTGCTCCTCCCCGCTCATGCTCTGAATCTCTCTGTCTCAAAAATAAATATAAAACGTTAAAAAAAAAAGATGCCTAGATTAGAGGACTAAAGGGTGGTCTCAGCAAGCAGACAGCACTGGAAATTGCATGAAGAGAGATTTGGATCAGGCTCTAGAGCCAAATAACAAGGAAGTAAAATCAAGGAAGAGATAATACTGTAATCTAGGTGAATTACATCAGGAATTCTGTCAAAAGGTGACAAGGCCTGAGATCTTGGAATGGTGTTTATAAGCGCCCCTGCTTATAAACCTGGAAGGGGGACTCCTGGGTCTTATCATACAGGCACTGGGGGGAGAAGGCAGTGTCTTCACTTATTAGAAAAGCATACGAGGCTGATCTTGGTCACTTTAGGGAAATGGCTGAGCCTTCCAAGCACTGGGCTGGAGATGAGTAAACCCTTTCTACCAGAGATAAGGAAGGACTGGTTCTGCAGCTTAGTCTCAGCTAGGGAATGTGGAGATCGGGCACCCTTGGCTCCTGCAGCCTACTTCACTTTGGGGCTCTTGTGTAGGGCAGGGACTAGGGTAAGACGAAGGAGATACATGGGTGCAAAATTTAAGGATGCACACACACTCAGGGTGCTACGATGAGCACCTCTTTAGATTTTCCACTCTAGGTATCTCATACACCTCACTCTGGTCTCCGCCCTGCTCTGGTATCAATTAGATCTGAACACTTCGTTATTGGTGGTACTGTCTTACATCTAGGGGTCAGTGTGGCTTGTGAATGATTCCAGTGAAAGACGTTTTTTATACTGCCCGTGCATCTTTACTTGTCTGACAGTCACGAAAAAGGTTGATTAAAATTACCTTAGCTTTTTTCGTAACTTCTGTCACATGTTCACCTGCTTTCTCAAAGACTGAGGTATGCTTGGGGTGCCTGGGTGGCTCAGTCATTTGAGCATCTGACTTCAGCTCAGGTCACGATCTCACAGATCATGAGTTCAAGTCACATGTCAGGCTCTATGCTAACAGCTTAGAGCTTGGGGCCAGCTTTGGATTCTGTGTCTCCCTCTCTCTCCCTGCTCGTGCTCTGTCTCTTTCTCTCAGTCTCAAAAATAAATAAACACTTAAAATTTTTTTTTAAAGACTAAGGATATGCTTAAAAAGTTCTGTTCCACATTGATGAAGAAACAAAGTTAAACATAACCATCTCTGTGAGCTAGACTACAATGAATGGTATAGTCAATTTAATAAAGTTATGAAATGTTTAATATCTAAAGAATCTCAAAGTGAGTGAGTAGGCATTTATTGTTACCAAAACATGCAGAAATGTGTCCATCTGAGTGAATCAACAGGAACAAATAAAGTCCAAGTGATGTATTAGTGATACACATTTGTGGAGAATGTCTTCCTTATAATGCAGAGCTCTTCATAGCTGGGCATTTTTACCCTAGTTCTGATTATTAGTTATAACAAAGTTTTACAAAGCTGTTACTCAAAATTTATGGTAACAATGTGACTCTACCTTGGTGTTTCATTCCCCCCTTTCTTTGTGAAACAACTACAAGGAAAATTCTATTTGTATTATCATAGTGTAAACAAGCAAACAACAAGTTAGTTCAACTTAGTTCAATTTACAAGTTAGCTTGTAGGTTCTGTTGTTTTAGTATTAAAAGCATTGCTATGCTATGGTTACAGGGTTGCTCTAGTAAAACAAAACAACGTCTAGGTATATGTCTATAGCTCCCAGTGGTTTTATAGTGGAAGTTGAGTGCACAAAGCTGCGATTAAATTCTGGATGACTAAAGCCTTATTTACTGCTGATGCTGTTGTCATCATAGGTGTGGCTGCCACTGCAGTGGAACCTGGGTGGTTGAGGCCTTTTGAAAGAAGGGGTAGGGGCCCCTGGGTGGCTCAGTCAGTTGAGCGTTCGACTTTGGCTTAGGTCATGATCTTACAGTTTGTGAATTCAAGCCCTACATCGGGCTCCCTGCTGTCAGCTTCTCAGATAGAGCCTGCTTCAGATCCTCTGTCCCCCTCTCTCTGCCCCTCTCCCACTGTCCCACTCTCTCCAAAACAAATTATAATAAAAAGAGATGGGGCAGAGGATGGCTTTTGCAGAAGAATGTACATAGGGGACAGGGGAAGAGGGAGGAGGTGAAAAAGTATGAAGGAAGTCAGGCAGCTAGAGCTTGGGAGACTATGTTGTTCAAAGAACTGAAATTATGATCATACCATTGGTACTAATATTCAAACTAGTTGTAATTTTACTTAGAGTCATATAAATGAAGATAAAATATAACTAGGTAGAGTTCCCCGGGAATGTAAACCTATAACTTGGCTTTTTTTTTTTTTCCTGTAAGGCACATGGTTTGATTAAAAAGTTTAGTTCAACTAAAGAAATTTTAATCTAGGCATTTTCTTTGTTTTTTGTTTACCTTTCTTTTTGTAGCTTCAGGCTTTTATTTACATTCCACTTAGTTAACATATAGGATAATATTAGTTTAAGGAGTAGAATTTAGTGCTTCATCTAGTTGTGTACAGTTACTTACATGTAACACTCAGTGCTCATCACCAGTACCCTCCTTTGTATCTGCCACCCATTTACTCCACCCCCCACCCACTCCCCCATCCAGCAACCCCCAGTTTGTTCTCTATAGTTAAGAGTCTGTTTTATGGTCGCCTCTCTCTCCCCCCGCCACCATATTCACCTGTTTCATTTATTAAATTCCACATGAGTGAAATCATATGCTGTTTGTCTTTCTCTGACTTGTTTGGCTTAGCATAATACATTCTAGCTCTAGCTCCATCCACATTGTTACAAATGGCAAGATTTCATTCTTTTTGATGGCTGAGTAATATTCCACACACATATGCATATATATATATATATATATATATATATATATGCATACATACCACATATTCTTTATCCATTCATTAGCCAGTGGACATTTGGGCTCTTTCTGCAGTTTGGCTATTGTTGGTAACGTTGCTATAAACATTGAGGTACATGTACCTCTTTGAATCTGTATTTTTGTATCCCTTGGGTAAATACCTAGTAGTGCAATTGCTGATTGTAGGTGGTTCTATTTTCTTTTACGAGCCTCCATACTGTTTTCCACAGTGGCTGCACCAATTTTCATTCCCACCAATAGTACAAGAGGGTTCCTCTTTCTCTGCATCCTCGCCAACACTTCTTGTATCTTGTGTTTTTTATTTTAGTCATTCTGACAGATATGAGGTGATATCTCATTGTAGTGTTGATTTGTATTTCACTGATGATGAGTGATATTGAGTACCTTTTCATGTGTCTGTTGGCCATGTGAATGTCTTCTTTGGAGAATGTCTGTTCATGTCTTCTACCCATTTTTAATTGGATTATTTGTTTTTTGGGTATTGAGTTATATAAGATCTCTATATATTTTGGATAGTAACCTTTTATATGATATTTCATTTCCGGATATCTTCTCCCATTCAGTAGGTTGCCTTTTTGTTTTGTTGATGGTTTCCTTTACAGTGCAGAAGCTTTATATTTTGATGTGGTCCCAGTAGTTCATTTTTGCTTTTGTTTCCTTTGCTTCCTCCAGTGACATGTCTAATAAGCTGCTATGGCTGAGGTCAAAGAGATTGCTGCCTGTATTCTCCTCTAGGATTTTTATGGTTTCCTGTCTCATATATATAGGTCTTTCACTTATTTTGAATTTATTTTTGTGTATGGTGTAAGAAAGTGGTCCAGTTTCAGCATGTAGCTGTCTAGTTTTCCCAGCACCATTTGTTGAGGAGACTCTTTTTTCCATTGGATATTCTTTACTTCCTTGTCAAAGATTAGTTGACCCTGTAGTTGTGGGTCCATTTCTGGGTTTTCTATTCTGTCCCATTGATCTATGTGTCTGTTTTTGCACCAGGACCATACTGTCTTGATGAATATAGCTTTGTAATATAGTTTAAAGTCTGGAATCATGATGTCTCCAGCTTTGCTTTTTTTTTTCAAGATTGCTTTGACTATCCAGGGTCTTTTGTGGTTCAATACAAATTTTAGGATTGTTTGTTCTCGCTCTGTGAAAAATACTGGTGGTATTTTGATACAGATTGCATTATATGTGTAGATTACTTTGAGTAGTATAGACATTTTAACACTATTTGTTCTTCCAGTCCATAAGCATGGAATGTTTTTCCATTTCTTTGTGTCTTCTTTAATTTCTTTCCTAAGTGTTCTCTAGTTTACAAGGTACAGAACTTTTACCTCTTAGGTTAGGTTTAGTCTTAGGTATCCTATGGGTTTTGGTGCAGTTGTATATGGGATCGATTTTTGATTTCTCTTTCTGCTCCTTCATTATTGGTGTATAGAAATGCAACAGTTTTCTGTATATCAATTTTGTATCCTGTGACTTTACTGAATTTGTGTATCAATTCTAGCATTTTTTTGTGTGGAGTCCTTCAGGTTTTCTATATAGAGTATCATGTCATCTGTAAATGGTGAAAGTTTGACTTCTTCTTTGCTAATTTTTATGCCTTTTATTTCATTTTGTTGTCTGATTGCTGAGGCTAGGACTTCCAGTACTAAGTTAAATAGCAGTGGTGGTCAGAATGGACATCCTGTCTTGTTCCTGACTATAGAGAAAAGGCTCTCAGTTCTTCCCCATTGAAGATGTGAGTCTTTAGTATATGGTCTTCATGATGTTGAGCTATATTCCCTCTACCCTTATTTTCTTGAGAGCCTTTTTTATCAAGAATGGATGCTATACTTTCTCTAATGCTTTTTCTGCATCTATTGGGAGGATCATTGGTTCTTATCCCTTCTTATATCACATCGATTGATTTGTGAATATTAAACCACCGTGATAACCCAGGAATAAATATAACTTGGTTGTGGTGAATGACTTTTTAAAAATATACTGTTGGATATGATTTGCTAGTATTTTGTTGAGACTTTTTGGATGGGTATTCATCAGAGCCTATAATTCTCTTTTTTAGTGGGGTCTTTGATTTTGTAATCAAGGTAATGCTGGCCTTATAGAATGAGTGTAGAAGTTTTCCTTCCATTTCTATTTCTTGAAACAGTTTGAGAAGAATAGGTATTAACTCTTCTTTAAATATTTGGTAGAATTCCCCTGGGAAACCATTCAGCCTTGGACTTTGTTTGTTGGGAGATTTTTGATTCCTGATTCAATGTTTTTGCTGATTCCTGTTTTAGTTTTGGTAGGTATTATGTTTCTAGGAATTATCCATTTCTTCCAGATTGCCCAATTTGTTGGCATGTAATTTCATGATATTCTCTTATAATTGTTTGTATTTCTGTGGTGTTAGTTTTGATCTCTCCACTCTCATTTGTGATTTTACTCATTTGGGTCCTTTCTCTTTTCTTTTTGCTAAGTCTGGTTTGGGGTTATCAATTTTATTAATTTTTTCAAAGAACCAGCTCCTGGTTCCATTGATCTGTTCTACTGTTTTGTTTTGTTTCTTACTCATTTCTGCTCTAATTTTTATTTCCATTTATATTTACATCTTATTTCTGTTTCTAATTTTTATTTCCATTCTTTTGCTGGCTTTAATCTTTATTTGTTGTTCTTTTTGTAGCTCCTTTAAGTGTAAGGTTAGGTTTGTATGTGAGATTTTTCTTGCTTCTTGATGTAGGCCTGTATTGCTCTACACTTACCTCTTATGACTGCTTTTGCTGGATTCCAAGGTTTGGGGCTGTTGTGTTTTCATTTTCATTTGTTTCCATGTCTTTTTAAATTTCTTCTTTAATTTCCTAGTTGACCTATTCATTCTTTAGAAGGGGGTTCTTTAACTTCCGTGTATTTGTGGTCTTTCCAAATTTTTCTTGGGTTGACTTCAAGTTTCATAGCATTGTTGTTGGAAAATATGCATGGTATGATCTCAGTCTTTTTGTACTTGTTGAGGATGATTTGTCACCTTGTATGATCTAGTCTGGAGAAAACCCCATGCGCACTTGAAAATAGTGTGTATTTTGCTGCTTTCTGATGAAATGTTCTGAATATATCTGTTAAGTTCATCAGGCCTAGTGTGTCATTCAAAGCCAATGTTTCCTTGTTCATTTTCTGCTTAGATGATTTGTCCTTTGGTATAAATGGAGTGTTAAAGTTCCCTGCTATTGTTGTAAGATTATCAATGAGTTTTTTTATGCTTGTTATTGTTTTATATATTTGAGTATTCAGGTTGGGGGCATAAATATTTACAATTGTTAGATTTTTCTGTTGGATAGATCACTCGATGATATAATATAATCATCTCCTTCATCTTTTGTTACAGCCTTTTGTTTAAAATCTAGTTTGTGTGATATAAGAATTGCTAGTATGGCTTTCTTTTGATGTCAATTTGCATTATATATGGTTCTCCATCCCCTCACTTTCAATCTGGAGGTGTCTTTAGGTTTAAGATGAGTATCGTGGTTTTTTCCCTCATTCTGAAACCCTATGCCTTTTATTGGAGCATTTAGTTCATTTTTCTTCAGAATAATTATTGATAGGTATCAATTTATTACTTGTTTTGTTGCTTTGTCAGTTTGTTCTTTCCCAATCAAAGAATCCCCTTTAATATTTCTTGCAGGGGTAGTTTAGTGGTCATGAGCTCCTTTAAATGGGAAACTCTTTATCTCTCCCTCTATGCTGAACGATAGCCCTGCTGGATAGAGTGTTCTTGGCTGCGTAGCTTTCCCATGCAGCACATTGACTATATATACCACACACCTGGCTTACCGAGTGTCTGTGGAGAGATATGCCGTTAAACTTCTTTGTCTTGTTTTATAAGTTAAGGGCTTCTTTTGTCTTGCTGCTTTTAGGATTTTTTTCTTTATGTTTATATTTTGCAAATTTAGCTACAATATGTCTTGGTGTTGGCCTGTTTTTGTTGATTTTGATGGGGGTCCTCTGTGCCTCCTTGATTTGGATGTATGTTTCCTTTGTTTCCTTCCCCAGATTAAGGAAATTTTCAGCTGCAATTTTTTCAAATAAACCTTATGTCCCCCTTTATTTCTCTCTTCTTCTGGGACCTCTATGATACAAATATTATTTATGCTTTATGGAGTTGCTGAGTTCCTTAGCAACTCCATAATATTTGTGATCTAATATTTTTCTTTCCCTCTTCTTTTTAGCTTCATTGTTTTCCATAATTTTATCTTTTGTTTCACTTATTGCTTCCTCTGTTTCCTCCATCCTTTTGGTAATTACATATAGTCATTTTCAAATCTCGGTTATTGCATTTTTCATTTTGTCATGACGAGGTTTCAGGTCTTTTATCTCTGTGGTAAGGAACTCTCTGATACCTTCTGTGCTTTTCTCAAGCTCAGCCACCTTATAATTGTTGTTTTACCTTCTGGATCAGGAAGGGTGCCTGGGTGGCTCAGTCAGGTAAGCAACTGACTTCAGCTCAGGTCATCATCTCATGGTCCGTGAGTTCAAGTTCTGCATCAGGGTCTGGATGCAGCTTGGACAGCTTGGAGCCCTGAGCCTACTTTGGATTCTCTATGTCTCCCTCTCTCTGCTCCTCCCCTGCTCATGCTTTGTCTCTCTCTCTTTCAAAAATGAATAAACATTAACAAAAATAAATTCTTGATCAGGCATATTATGTCTGTTTTGATTAGCTCTGGCTGTGACCCTTTTTGTTCTTTCTTTTGGATGAATTCCTCAGTCTTGTCATTTTGTCTGGGTCTCTGTCTTCTTCTCTGTGTTAGGAAAGCCTGTTATGTTTCCTGCTACTGAGAGTATTAAGAAGAGGTAATGTACGGTCCAGGGCCAGGAGCTTGAAGAAATGTCCCTGGTGTATGCTGTGTGCACTCTGCTGCTGTGTTTTGTCTGCTCTTTCTCTCAGGTCAGTCATCTGCAGAGTTTCTCCTTGTCTGCAGTGGGGAATGTTTGGACCTTGCCCAGAGTGTGGCAAATTTTAACTAGGTGTGTTCTGGTCTGTTTGTTAAAAGAGACATGACGCTATCTCCACTAGAACTGAAGCTTTGCAGACCTCTATGGTCAGTAGACATGGTGTGTGCAGGTGGGGAGGTGGAGAGGGGGTTTGTGCTGGTCATCTAAGGGAGCGCCCCACTGCTCTGGTTCTCAGGCACACTTGTCCTAGTTAAGAAGCACCAGCAGAGTGTGGGGGGTGGGGCTTCACACAAGTAATTAAAGCCACCAATGTTGGCACTGTGCTACTTGCTGAAGTTAGTTTATGTTGAGGGATGGGGGAGAGAAATGATGCCAGCTTCCTCCCTCGTCCCCAGAGAGGGGAGGTCATGCCTGCCCCTGTCCAGCAAACCCTCCCCAAAGAGCAAACAATCTTTCCTCACGTGCCGCAGGTTTTCCTCAGATCCCTGCCTTCACCCTGTCTCTGGACAGGCCATCTGCTCATCCAGCAGTGCAGTACACTTTGGGCTCTATCTCAGGCAGGTGAGCTGAGTTTTAAAACTCTATACTGGAACCTGGTTTGGTGGGGACCTGTGCTGATCCTTTGAGGGAGGGTCTCCTTGCAGTAGGACTGATGCAGGTTTGTTCCAGAAAGGGAGTCACATCAAAGCTCAAGGAAGTGGATTTTGGAGTAAACCGCAGCCAAGAGCCAGTGTCCAGGTTAGTCATCCTCAGCAGGTGTCTTGGCACCTGTGCTGAAGGGTGGGAGAGGAAACGGCACCCACCAGCTTTTTTGTCCTCAGAGAGGCAAAGCCACCTCTCCCAGTTGCGCTCCATGAAGAGGGAGTCCTCTCTCCCGGTGTATCCCAGGGCATCCTCAGATCATGTCATCTGCCCCTCGGGCTATTTGCCTTCCTTCTCCACAGGAGCATTGCTCTGCCAGCCTCCACACCTGCCACAGCATGGATTTCTGAAACTCCAGTCTTTGGAGTTTTAGCTGGTTGTACAAATTCATGAAAATCAACCCCTTTCATTTTCCTAGTCAATGGCTTTGGGGAAGTATTTTCCTTGTGTGATCCCCTAAGGGCTCTTCTCTCTCTCTCCCCCTCTCCCCACTCTGACAAGGGCTCTCTCCCTTCCATAGCACCTGTTATCTGTTTCTCCCTCAAACTTTATCTCTGCAACTCCTACCTTCCACAATGTGGCCTCAGTTCTCTCTCTCTAGTTGTGCGGTTTGTTCTGTTCGTCCTCAGATGGATTTTGTGGATATTGAGAGTGGTTTGATATTTAGCTGTGTTCTAGGGACAAGGCAAACCTAGGGTTCTTCTAACTTTTCCATCTTAGCTTGGCATGAAAATTTCTATCATGAGATAGCAAGACCCTGAACCATTCTTTCATTTATTCAATTGTTGTTTTAAAAACATAAAATACTTCGTAAACTTCCTAAGCACAGTAACTTAAATATTATGTCCCTTGTGATACATAAAGAAGGTTACATATTAAGGAAAAAATCCAGAAAGGAACTGATGGGAAAAGGGGTATCCTTACTGAGAACTAAATCCTCCTGAAACGAAATATCTGAAGCTGGGATAATATTTTATAGCCCTTTATTGGAGTGATAACCCCTATTTCTGAGCTCTATAGTGTCTCTCTCTCCCTCTTTCTCCTTTTTTACTTTTGTGCTTAGCTGTTTCTGATTCTAAATTTATAAATTCTGATTAAAGGACCTCATCATTAAAAATTTATCTAATTCCTATTGATAAACTAAATAGATCTCAAAAGCATTAGGAAAACTCCTATGGTATTTCATTGTTTCCTCTTTCATGTGAATAGTAAATATTCAACACCCCAGGATAAGTAAATTCTTGTCTAAAAATGTGGAATCCTAGCTTTTAAATCTGAGGTAGTTCTGATTTGCTAATTCACTAGATAGTTCTAATTCATTGAGCAAGTTTCAAGAGCTCTGTGCCTCAGTTTCCTCATCTGTAAAATAAGGATACTAATAAGCACCTGCATTGTAAGATTGTTATGAAGCTCCCTAAAGGATTACTTCAAATATAACTTGGATAGAAAGAAGAAACATAAACTAACATTGAAACTTTCTTGGATATGGAATACTCAAAGAGAAGTTATTGATAAACTCTCCAGGAATTAGAGTTTTAAAAGCTCTTCTTTAATTGAGGGTCCAGTTCATCTAAGTTCATCTTGTGTCTAAGGACACAATCTTATATACCATCTGGAAAGACAAATTTTAATATCTCTATGTCTATCTTTCTTTATCTCCATCTCTATCTCTATGTCTATCTATCTCTATCTCTATCATCTCCATCTCTATCTATGTCTCTGTCTCTGTCTCTATCTCTATTTCCCATCTCCATCTCCATCTCCATCTCTCTCTCTGAAGCATCAAGCATCATGGAAGCAAAAACCCCCAAAGTGAACGTGTACAGTTCCTAAATTAATTCGTGACTATAGGATTTTAACTTAACCTCATTATTCTTATAGCTGTCAGAGCACGACATGGGGTTCAAACTCATGAACCATGAGATCATGACCTGAGCTGAAGTCAGAGGCTTCACTTACTGAGAAAAGTGCCCCTACAAGTTTGTTTTTATACTTATGTAAAAATTTACATGGTTCCAAAATAAGTATACAAAACAAGGTATATGCAGAGAGGTTTAGTTGCTTCTGTTCCCGCTCCTTCCATTTTATTTCCCACTTTCCTCTGTAGATGATCCTAAGTTTTTTTTTATTAAAAAATTAAAGTATAATTTTACAACTTTTAGTGGCCTGTCTTATGAATTTTAACAAATAGGTATATTCATAAAACCACTTCAATCAAGATATACAAAAGTGTATCTATTCTAGTGAATTCCCTGTGCTCCACCCCCAGCTTGTCCCAACCACTCGTCTATTTTTTTTTTGTCCCTCTAGTTTTGCCTTTCTGGAATGAGGGCGTTCTAGAATGGAGTTGTTCATATAGTCTTTTGAGTCTGCCTTCTTTCAAGAAAAAACATTTAAGATTTACTAGTGAAATTGTGTGTATCAGTAAAGCGTTCCATTGTATGAATGTAATATAGCTTATTTATATATTTCCTGGTTGAGTGAGATTTGGGTTATTTCCAGTTTTAGGTGATTGCAAATAAAGCCTCTGTAAATATTCACAAAAAAGTTTTTGTGTGAATATAGATTTCGTTGCACTTGGGTAAATATTTTGTTGTAGGATTTGCTAGGTTATATGGTAATCGTATCTTTAACATTACAAGAAACCATTTTCTAAAGTGGCTGTTACATTTTATGTTTCTACCAGTGATGTATGAGAGTCCCTGGGCATGAGACATGAATAGACATTTTTTCCAAGAAGACGTTCACATGGTTAACAGACACATGAAAAGACGCTCAACAACATTCATCATCAGGAAACTGCAAATCAAAATTACAGTGAGATAACACCTCACAGCTGTCAGCATGGCTAAAATTAACAACACAGGAAACATTTCTTATTTTATTATCATTCTTCTACCATTTTGTGCCCCCCAAAACTCAACTCTGAGTCTATTCTATTAGGCTAGAAAATCACCTACCATCTTCTTACTTTCTTGTCTATATAATCACTTTTTCAGTCCAGTGGAAAACAGTACTTTTCTTATCTCTATTGACAATTCTCAAAACCTCCATATGAGCAATGTCATGCTAAGCGAAATAAGTCAGGCAGAGAAGGACAGATACCAGATATTTTCACTTATAAGCGGAACAGGAGAAACTTAACAAAGGACCATGGGGAAGGGGAAGGGGAAAAATAGTTGGGGAGAGGGAGGGAGGCAAATGATAAGAGACTTTTGAATACAGAGAACAAACTGAGGGCTGATGGGGTGGAGGGAGGGGAAGGGGAGTGATGGGCATGTAGGAGGGCACTTGTTAGGATGAGCATTAGGTGTTATATGGAAACCAACTTGATAAACTATAAAAGAAAAAAAACAAAAACAAAAAAACTACCATATGACCAGCATGACAGCATGTATGCAGAGTTGGGAGGAAATTTGAGGTTGCACACTATAGATATAAAGACCGAAAAAGCATAGTAGTAAAAAAAAAAATCGTTAAAATTTAGGATGTGATGAATTTTTAGTAATTACTATTTTTAATGTAATTTATTAAATTGTAAATTTACATAATTTAATTTTAAACACTGGTCATGTTCAAATACCAGCTTATGAAAGTACAGAAAATTTAATAGGTAGGTTGAACTGGCTCCAGCTCCTAATCTTCATGAAGCTAACTTTTTAGTAATAAAATTAAAGGCTTAAAAGGCATGGAAATTTTTTGATTCATATTCATTTTGTCAGGTTGTTGTTGCCTCTTAAATTTTACTTTATGATTATTATTGCTCAATTTCTATTTTATTTTATTTTTTATTTTTTATGTTTTAATTATTTATTTTTTAAAAAATTTTATATTTATTTTTTTGAGTTGTTTTTTTTAATAGTTTATTGTCAAATTGGTTTTTATATAACACCCAGTGCTCTTCCCCACAAGTGCCCTCCTCCATCACCACCACTTCTTTCCCTCCCTCCCTCTCCCCCTTCAACCCTCGGTTCGTTTTCAGTATTCAATAGACTCTCAGGTTTTGCATCCCTCTCTCTCCCCAACTCTCTTTCCCTCTTCCCCTCCCCATGGTCCTCCATTAGGTTTCTCCTGTTCTCCTGTTAGACCTATGAGTGCAAACATATGGTATCTGTCCTTCTCCGCCTGACTTATTTCGCTTAGCATGACACCTTTGAGGTCCATCTATGTTACTACAAACGGCCATATTTCATTCTTTGTCATTGCCATGTAATACTCCATTGTATATATATATATACCACATCTCCTTGATCCACTCATCGGGTGATGGACATTTAGGCTCTTTCCATGATTTGGCTATTGTTGACAGTGCTGCTATGAACATTGGGGTACATGTGCCCCTATGCATCCGCACTTCTGTATCCCTTGGGCAAATCCCTAGCAGTACTATTGCTGGGTCATAGAGGAGTTCTCTTGATCGTTTTTTGAGGAACATCCACACTGTTTTCCAGAGCGGATGCACCAACAGGGTAGGAGAGTGCCCGTCTCTGCACACCCTCGCCAGCATCTATAGTCTCTTGATTTGTTCATTTTAGCCACTTTGACCAGTGTGAGGTGGAATCTCAGTGTGGTTTTAATTTGTGTTTCCCTGATGATGAGTGATGTTGAACATCGTTTCATGTGCCTGTAGGCCATCTGGATGTCCTCTTTGGAGAAGTGTCTGTTTATGTTTTCTGCCCATTTCTTCACTGGGTTATTTGTTTTTCGGGTGTGGAGTTTGGTGAGTTCCTTGCAGATTTTGGATACTAGCCCTTTATCTAATATGTCATTTGCAACTACCTTTTCCCATTCTGTCGGTTGCCTGTTAGTTTTCTTGATTGTTTCCTTTGCAGTGCAGAAGCCTTTTATCACGATGAGGTCCCAAGAGTTCATTTTTGCTTTCATTTCCCTTGCCTTTGGGGTGGTGTCAAGTAGGAAATTGCTGCGGTGGAGGTCAAGGAGGTTGTTTCCTACTTTCTCCTTGAGGATTTTGATGGTTTCCTGTCTCACATTCAGGTCCTTCAGCCATTTTGAATTTATTTTTGTGTATGGTGTAAGAAAGTGGTCTAGTTTCATTCTTCTGCATGTTGCTGTCCAGTTCTAGCACCACCTGCTGAAGAGGCAGTCTTTTTTCCATCGGATACTCTTCCCTGCTTTGTCAAAAATTAATTGGCCGTACATTTGTGGGCCCAGTTCTGGGTTCTCTATTCTATTCCATTGGTCTATGTGTCTGTTTTTGTGCCAATACCATACTGTCTTGATGATGACAGCTTTGTAATAGAAGCTAAAGTCTGGGATTGTGATGCCTCCCGTTTTGGTTTTCTTCTTCAATATTACTTTGGCTATTTGGGGTCTTTTATGGTTCCATACGAATTTGAGGATAGCTTGTTCTAGCTTTGAGAAGAACGCTGGTGCAATTTTGGTGGGGATTGCATTGAATGTGTAGATTGCTTTGGGTAGTAATGACATTTTCACAATGTTTATTCTTTCGATCCATGAGCATGGAATGTTTTTCCATTTCTTGATGTCTTCTTCAATCTCTTTCATAAGTTTTCTATAGTTTTCATCATATAGATCTTTTACATCCTTGCTTAGGTTTACTCCTAGGTATTTTATGGTTTTTCGTGTAATTGTGAACGGGATCAATTTCTTGATTTCTCTTTCTGCTGCTTCATTATTGGTGTATAGGAATGCAGCTGATTTCTGTACATTGATTTTGTACCCTGCAACTACTCTGAATTCATGGATCAGTTCTAGAAGGCTTCTGGTGGAGTCTGCCGGGTTTTCCATGTAGAGTATCATGTCATCTGTGAAAAGTGAAAGTTTGACTTCTTCTTTGCCAATTCTGATGCCTTTTATTTTTTTGTTGTTGTTGTCTGGTTGCTGATGCTAGGACTTCCAGCACTATGTTAAACAACAGTGGTGAGAGTGGACACCATTGTCATGTTCCTGATCTCAAGGGGAAAGCTCTCAGTTTTTCCCCATTGAGGATATTACCTGTGGGCTTTTCATAAACTGCTTTTATAATGTTTAGGTAAGTTCTTTCTATTCCGACTTTCCCAATTGTTTTTATTAAGAAAGGGTGCTGTATTTTGTCAAATGCTTTTTCTGCACCTGTTGACAGGATCATATGGTTATTATCTTTTCTTTTGTTAATGTGATGGATCACATTGATGGATTTGCAAATATTGAACCAGCCCTGTAACCCAGGAATGAATCCCACTTGATCTTGATGGATAATTTGTTTTATATGCTGTTGAATTCATTTTGCCAGTATTTTGTTGAGTATTTTTGCATCTGTATTCATTAAGGATATTGGTCTGTAGTTCTCTTTTTTTGCTGGGTCTCTGTCTGGTTTGGGTATCAAGGTGATGCTGACTTCATAGAATGAGTTTGGAAGTTTCCCTTCTATTTCTATAGTTTGAGAAGAATGGGTATCAGCTCTGCTTTAAATGTCTGGTAGAATTCCCCTGGGAAGCCATCTGGCCCTGGGCTCTTATTCACTGGGAGATTTTTGATAACAGATTCAATTTCTTCACTGGTTATCGGTTTATTCATGCTTTCTATCTCTTCCCATTTGAATTTTGGTAGTGCATGTGCATTTAGGAATTTGTCCATTTCTTCTAGGTTGTCCTGTTTGTTGGCATATAATTTTTCATAGTAATCTCTAATCATTGCTTATATTTCTAAGGGATTGTTTGTAATAGGTCTTTTTTCATTCATGATTTTGTCTATCTGGGTGCTCTCTCTTTTCTTTCTGAGGAACCTGGCTAGAGGTTTATCAATTTTGTTTATGTTTTCAAAGAACCAACTCTTGGTTTCATTGATCTGCTCGACTGTGTTTTTGGATCCTATATTGTTTAATTCTGCCTTGATCTTTATTATTTCTTTTCTTCTGCTGGGTTTAGGGTGCTCTTGCTGCTTCCCTTCTATTTCCAGTAGGTGCTATGTTAGATTTTGAATTTGCGCTTTTTCTAGTTTGTTGAAATTGGCCTGGATTGCAATATCCTTTCCTCTTAGGACTGCCTTTGCTGCTTCCCAGAGATTTTGGATTGTTGTATTTTCATTTTCATTTGTTTCCATGTATTTTTTAATTTCTTCTCTAATTGCCTGATTAGCCCAATCATTCTTTAGTAGGGAGGTTTTTAACCTCCAGATTTTTGGAGATTTTCCAGACTTTTTCTGTGGTTGATTTCAAGTTTCATAGCATTGTGATCTGAAAGTGTGCATGGTATGATCTCAGTTCATTTATATTTATGGAGGGCTGCTTCATTCCCCATATGTAATCATTCTAGGAGAATGTGCCATGTGCACTCGAAAAGAAGGTGAATTTCCTAACTTCAGGGTGCAGAGTTCTAAATATATCTATCAATTCCATCTGTTCCAATGTGTTGTTCAGGTCCATTGTTTCTTTAGTGATTTTCTGTCTAGTTGATCTATCCATTGCTGTCAGTGGAGTATTAAAGTCCCCTGCAATTAGCACATTCTTATCAATAAGATTGTTTCTGTCTGTGATTGATTGTTTTATGTTTTGGGGCACTCCCGAATTTGACACATAGATGTTTATAATTGTTAGCTCTTCCTGATGGAGAGACCCTGTAATTATTATATAATGTCCTTCTTGATTTCTTGTTACTGCCTTTACTTTAAATTCCAGTGTGTCTGATATAAGTATGGCTACTCTGGCTCTCTTTTGGCCTCCAGTCACATCATAGATATTTTTCCATCCCTTTACTTTCAACCTGAAGGTATCTTCAGGTCGAAAATGAGTCTCTTGTAGACAGCAAATAGATGGATTTTGTTTTTTTATGCATTCTGTTACCCTGTGTTGTTTGGTTGGAGCATTCAGTCCATTTATATTCAGTGTTATTGTTGAAAAATGTGTGTTTAGATTCATTGTGTTCTCCGTAAAATTCATGTTTATAGTGGTGTCCTGGGACCTTATATTCTTTGCAACTTTTTTCTCATGGAATCCCTCTTAGGATTTCTTGTAGGGCTGGTTTGGTGGTCGTGAATTCTGTCAATTTTTGTTTATTTGGGAACACCTTTATCTCTCCTTCTATTTTGAATGACAGGCTTGCTGGATAAAGGATTCTGGGCTGCATGTTTTTTCTGTTCATCGCATTGAAGATTTCTTGCCATTTCTTTCTGGCCTGCCAAGTTTCATTAGATAGGTCTGTAACCATTCTGATAGGTTTTCCCTTTGTACGTGAGGGCCCTTTTTATCCCTAGCTGCTTTCAGAATTCTCTCTTTATCTTTATATTTTGCCAGTTTCACTATGATATGTTGTGTCAGAGGTCAATTCAAATTATTTCTTAAGGGGGTTCTTTGTGCCTCTTTAATTTGAATGTCTATTTCTTTTCCCAGATTTGGGAAATTCTCAGTTATAATTTGATCTAGTATCCCTTCAGGACCTCTCTCTCTTTCTTCCTCTTCAGGAATTCCCAAGATATGGATGTTGTTCCGTTTGATTGTATCACTCTTGTCTCGAATTCTCCTTTCCTCCTCCTGGAACAATTTCTCTCTCTTTTTTTCAGCTTCCTCTTTTGCTATAACTATTTCTTCTAATTCACCTATTCTTCTCTCTGCCTCTTCAATCCTTGAGGTGGCTGCCTCCATTTTATTATTAACCTCATTCATAGTCTTTTTTTAACTCATCACACCTATTTTCAATGTTCTTAATCACTGTGTCAGTTGCTTCTTTCATTCTTTTTTTAACCCCAGCGATTAATTTTATGACAAGTTTTAAAAATTCTTGTTCAGTTATGTTGTTTAGATCTGTTTAGAGCAGTTCTGTGGCTCTGACTTCTTCCTGGAGATTCTTCAGGGGAGGGTTCTTTCATTTTGTCATTTTGGCTAGTTTTCTGTCTCTTGTCATTTTTAAAAACCTCGTTGTGCAACTGTTAGTATTGCTCTGTTAAAGGAGAGTTATTGACTGTCCATAGCCTGTCTTTTCAGGAAATGTTCTTTTAATGGTGTCTCTCAGTTTCTCTTGTTGTACCTTTGATTATTATGTTTCCCTGCTCAGTGATATTTGGGACTCGCCATCATGTGCGCTTTGGCTTGTTTCTTGGAGTAGCCCTGAAAAGGATAACAGACAGACAAACACACAGGGAACAGAAGCACGCAAATGCACAGACAATTCAAACAAACAAACAAATTAAAAAGGGGAAAGGAAGAAAAGAAAAGGGAGAGGAAAGAGAAGAAAAGAAAAGAAGAAAACAAAATAAATGGAGGCAGAGACAACAGAGGACAATGGACAGTCTAAAAATGTATACCCAGTCAAGGGGAGAGATAGGGATGAGATAAGGGAGAATATATCTGTATGGCAAGAAGAAGGAGAAAAAAGGAAATAGGAAAAAGGAAAATGAGTAAAAATTTAAAAAAAACTTTAAAAAGTAAAAAAGGTAATAATAATAAATAATAAGTACCAAAAAAAAGCAGCAGCTCCCCCTCCCGAATCGGCTTGGTTTGGTGGAAGTAGGTCTCAGAGGCTACTCTCCGAGTCCCTGCCTTGGTGGTTGCAGAGTGATGAATGGCGGAGAGATTAATGGCGGCACTCCAAGCTCCGCTGGAACTCAGCACCACGGGCCACTCTAATGAATCCAGTCTCCTTGTCCTGCACCTGAGCCAAGCTGCATTTTCCAGGCCCACCTCACTTCAAAATCCTAGTCCATGCCCTTTTATGCTACCACAGATGAAATGTACTTGCCATGGTGGCTGGCTTCTTAGCCAGGATCTCATAGTGGGAGGGAGCAGTTTCTCTTGGCGCAGGCAGGGATTTGTGCTGCTGCTATCGGAGACGAGGTGTGCTGCAAGAAGAGAAGTGCATGCCCACACCGATGCCGCTGCTAACTCCCAGCCCCCAGCCGGGACTGCGATCGTGTATGGGGAGGGAGCAGTTTCCCTTGGCACTGGCCAGGATTCGCGCTGCTGCTGCCTGAGGTCTGGGCGCTGCCGGAAATGAGCTGCGCAGTCCTGCAGCCCAGCCTCCACCACCGCCAACTCCCTGCTGGGATTGCATAGGGGTGGGGGCTATTTTTTCCCTGTTGGCACCGGGGATTCGGGATTCTTGTGGCCAATGCTGGAGGTGAGATGTGCTGTGGAAATGAGGTGTGTGATCCTGCAGCCGAGGCTGAAGTGGGGGCCCCAGGGCCGCCGCCACCTCCTCAGCCGCCGACTCCCTGCTGGCATCATGCAGGGGTGGAGGCTGTTTTTTCCCTTGTGCCACCTGGGTTTGGGATTTGGGCTGCCCAGCAGTTATATATGGAGTGAGAGTTTTTCTCTCCATGCGTGGTTAAACGTTCTTTATCTCTTTTCTAGAGACAGTACTATGAGTTCAGTTTCTCTTTCTCTTCCCTTTGTCTCTCGGGCTCCGCGCCCTTTCCCCACCTCCCCTGCTCTTCTCGGGCTGGCCCATTTTCCAATCTCCCCAGTTTTCACTCACTCACTCTGGCATCTTTGAAGTTGTCTTCTTTCTGGAGTCTGTATTTTCTCCTTCCGCTCTGGCAGATGAGAGTAATGTACTTCTCAGTTTGATAGCTGGGGCGGACAAAGTTTACAGAGCTTCCTTCCTCTCCGCCATCTTGGCTCCTCCCCCTGTTTTATTTATTTTTGAGAGAGAGAGAGAGAGAGAGAGAGAGAAGCAGCATGAGCAGGGGATGGACAGACAGAGAGAGGGAGACACAGAATCTGAAGACAGGCTCCAGGCTCTGAACTAGCTGTCAGCACAGAGCCCAATGCGGCGCTCGAACCCAGAAACCGTGAGACCATGACCTGAGCCAAAATCAGATGCTTAACTGACCCAGGTGCCCCTATTTTTAATATTTGTAGTGTTTATTTTTGAAGGAGAGAAAGACAGAGTGTGAGCAGGAGAAGGGCAGAAAGAGAGAGAGAGATACACAGAATCTGAAGCAGGCTCCAGGCTCCAAGCTGTCAGTGCAGAGCCTGATGCAGGGCTCAGACTCACAAGCCATGAGATCATGACCTGAGCCAAAGTCAATGGTTAATTGACTGAGCCACCCAGGCGCCCCTCTTGATTTCTATTTTAATCTTTGATGGCCCACTGGAGCTTGAAATTGGCCATAGTTAGACTACATATATTGGTAAACCAGAGGAATTAGAGCTTCTTGCATCCCTTCTTCCACCCCACAGAGGAAAGTTTTTAAACATTATCAATACATCACTGTTCTACCTACGATATAATTTAAAAGTGAAATAAAAAGCTATGCCTAGATAAATGTGGCAGAATTATTAATTGCAAAAAAAACTTCTGAAAATACTTTAAATTATAAGGTAGGCTGGTTAATAATTTATGGTTTTATCTCTGTGAAACACTATCAGTCATTATAATACACATAAAGGTGTCTAGACACATGGACTAGTATGGAGATATAAAACAATGTTGAGTGGAAGTTTTATAATTATGTGAAAATCTTATATAGAGAGGGATAAAAATTGGATATGGTCACAGAAAAATTTTAAATGTTTTTTAGGTGATGGCACATTACATCCAGAAATTATTTTAGTTTCAATGATTATTTATTTACTAAATGTTTATTTATTTATTTTGAGGGAGGGAGAGAGAGAGAGAGAGAGAGAGAGAGCATACCTGAGGGGAGGGTTAAAGAGAGAGGGAGAGAGAGAATCCCAAGCAGGCTCTATGCACAGTGTGCATCCTGACATAGGGTTCAATCTCACGACTGTGAGATCATGACCTGATTCAAAATCAAGAGTCAGATGCTTAACTGAGCCACCAAGGCACCACACTCATTTATTTGATATATTGAATTCAACATATTTTCTTGAACTCTAAGTAAAATCTTTTCTAGTCATATCTTGTTACAATGCTATTTTGAAGAGGCGAATTGTGAGACTAAGAAAAGTTATGTGATTCTGGCATAAATGATCCTGAAAACGAAAATGCTATAATAATAATAAATTAAAATAATGTTTGTTTATTTTTATTTGGAGAGAGAGAGAGAAGGTGGCAAGCGGGGGAGGGGCAGAGAGAGAGAATTCTGGGCAGACGCCAGGTTCTCAGCCTGGAGGCCAGTCCAATGAATCATGATACCATGATATCAGGACCTGAGCCAATATCAAGAGTCAAATACTTAACTGATTGAGCCACCCTGTTGCCCCAGTAGTGGTAAATTTTTAAGGCACTTTCCCGTGTACAAGCATTTTAACATATGCCATTTTATTTAATCTTCAGTAATCCTGTGAAGTGGGTATTATTTTGCTTGTTTTATAGATAAAGAATCTGTAACTCAAATAAATTCAGTGACTCAATCAAAGCCATATGGCAAGGGAATAAGTCGGTCAAGTCTTTTATTTTCCTCAGTAGGAGTTATTTATTTTTATTTGTAAATGTCCCTGTTAGGGCATGCAATTATATATCCTAATGATGTGCTCATGTTAACAAGACTGAAGTCATAATGTAAGCAAAGTGTATGCCGTCTAGAGGGATGTGTGCATCGATACAAGAACATTTTCATACAGCCTTAAATTGGCAGGTGGGAAAGCAGTAACTTCAGTAGCAGCATGTATGGCAGTGTGGCACGGGGAATTGAGTGGCGCTGTGGCATCAAAAAGACCTAGCTTTGCATGTAACCTCCCTACTGACGTTCTTGCTGTGTGAACGTAGGCAACTTACTTGAGTTCTTTAAATGTAGGTCTTCTTCTCCAGAAAATAGGCATAATACCTCCTACTTAATAGTGTATTTTTAAACATTGAAAATATGTCAAAGAACTGAATAGTTCGTCAATTATTGTAAACATTTTTTTGGATTGTTTTATTAATTTTCTTGTGTAAAAATTTAAGAAATAATTTATATATTGGGGCACCTGGGTGGGTCAGTTGATTAAGCATCTGACTTTGGCTTGAGTCATGATCTCATAGTTGGTGATTTTGAGCCCCATGTAGGGCTCTGTGCTGACAGCTTGGAGCCTGGAGCCTGCTTGGGATTCTGTGTTTCCCTCTGTCTCTGCCCCTCCCTCTCTTGGACGCTGTCTGTCTGTCTCTCTCTCAAAAATAAACATTTAAAAATTTTTAAAAAATAATTTATATATCTAACACTTAGAACATTTAATTAACATTTTATATATCCATGTATATACAAACCCAATTATGTGATATATAAGTTAGGTACCTGTAGATAGTTCATATACATTATTTTATATTCAGCCCTTTGAAAAACAAAACTATTTAAATATAGAGGTTTTGTGTGCCAACAATGTCTACATACATATGTAGTTCATGTAATTATAATATAGGTATAATCCCAAATATACCAAAACCAAATAACTCAATTTAAAAATGGGCAGAAGACATGAACAGATATTTCTTCCAAAGAGAATGAGACAATGGCCAAAAGACACATGAGAAGATGATCAACATCACTCATTAGCAGGGAAATGCAATCCAAAACTACACTGTGGTATCACCTCACACCTGTCAGAATGGCTAAAAAGAAAATACAAGAAGCAACAAGAGTTGGTAAGGAGGTGGAAGAAAAGAAACCCTCCTGCACTGTTGGTGGGAATGCAAACTAGTGCAGCCACTGTGGAAGACAGTATAGAGATTCTTCATGAAGTTAAAAGTAAAACCACCCAGGGGTGCCTGAGTAGCTCAGTTGGTTGAGCATCTGACTTCAGCTCAGGTCATTATCTCATGGGTGATGGGTGTGAGCCCTGCATCGGGCTCTGCACTGACAGCTCAGAGCCTGGAGCCTGCTTAGGATTCTGTGTCTTCCTCTCTCCCTGCCCCTCCCCATTCTCTCTCTCTTTTTATACACACACACACACACACACACACACACACATATGTATATGTATTTATATACACACACACACATATACGTGTATATCTCAAAAAATATCTATATATATCTCAAAAAAATTTTGATAAATAAAAAATAAAATAGAACTACCCTACCATCCAGTAATCACATTACTGATTATTTACCCTCCAAATACAAAAACACAAATTCAAAGGGATACATGCACCCAATGTTTATTGCAGCATTATTTATAATAGCCAAGCTATGGAAGCAGCCCAAGTATCCATCGATAGACGAATGGATAAAGAAGAAGTGACATATATATATATATATATACATATATATATATGTATATATATATAAAATATTATTACATTTGAATATTATGCAGTGATATAAAGGAATGAAATCTTGCTATTTGCAACAACATGGATAGAGAGTAAAATGCTAAGTGAAATAGCTCTGTCAGAGAAAGACAAATACTATATGATTTCACTCATATGTGCAACTTAGAAAACAAAACACATGATCAAAGGAAAAAAAGAGAGAGAGAGAGAGAGAGACAAACCAAAAAATAGACACTTAGCTATAGAGAAAAAACTGATGGTTACCAGAAGGGAGGTGGGTTCAGGGAAGGGTACACATATGATGAGGATTGAAAGACATATGGAATTGTTGAATCACTATATTGTGCACCTGAAATTAATATAACACTGTATGTTAACTCTACTGGACTTAAAATAAAAAACATTTAAAAAAGCAACTTAAGCCCTTCAATCTGCCTAGCATAATGCCTAGCACTTATAAGACATTCAAATATTTGTTCAACTCAACTGAAATCAGTTTTGCAGCCATTAAAAAATTATTTCACAATTTTGTTCATGATAAAAGGTCAACAAACAAATAATCCTGAGTCCTGGTATCATCTCTGTATGAATAAGCTATGTGACCTTGAACAAATCATTAAATTTTTTGGGCTTATTGAGCTTTGACTAGTAAATTCTCAGCATGGGCCCTCTAGGATATGTGATCTACTTTGTTTTTTTGTTCATGAATGAATTTTTTATCAATGTTGGATGAGCTTAGGAACTTCTGGTATTAGGCCTGAAATATTAGCTACCCAATAAACAACCTTATAGGAGATAGGCACTGTTATTCTGGAACAGCTCTGTTCAAGAGAACTTTAAGAGTTGGAAATGTGAGCTATACGTTTAATAGAAAGTTTTCTAGTAGTTATTTTTTAAAAAATGAACAGAAACAAGATAAAATTAATTTCAGTAGCATATTTCATTTAACCCAGTATATTCAAAATGTGTAATTAGTATAAACATTGTCAATGAGATATTTTACATTTTTTAAAAAATATATTGTCTTTAAATCCACTGTTATTTTACAGCACATCTCAATTGAGACTTGGCACATCTCAAGGGCTCAGTTCCCACGTGTGTCTAGTGGCCAACTGTATTTGGTCAGTATAGTGCTAGGCTTGCTGACTTAATAAAATAATACAAAAGAATGTGAAGGCTAACATGATAGCCAAATAAACCTTAAGATGATTTTTCAAGCACATTAGAGGAACAGAAGTTTCTTTGTTCCTGATTTGTAGAATGGGTGAATTGGAGAGGGTGTCTTTCATGTCTGATACCAGTGCTGCGGTTCTGTCAAAGTGCCTTGCATAGAGGAGCTACTTAACATTGTTTTATATCATGTGCAGATTATATATGTATGCCTTGTCTCATTCCATAAAAGCTTTGAGGCAGAAACTATTTGTGGAAAGAAAGACAACTGAAAAAAAAAGAGAGGGAGAGAAGGGAAGAAGGGGAGGGAGGATTAAAGGAATGAAGAGACAAAGAGGGAAGGGAGGGAGAGCACAAGTAGGGGAAGAAAAAGAAAGGAAGGGAGGAATGAATAAATTGGAGAAGGGTCAATTCTCAGAAATGTCAGTCTCCAGTGTGTTTATTGGTAGTTATCCCTGGTATCAAGTGAACTTTCAAACAGGCTTAGCACTTGGGTGCAGTACTCTTTTAAGCTACAAAGTACATTTTAAAAGCAGACCATGTCCCAAGAACCCCTTAGACTGTGGACTTATTTACATGTGGCACAGGCCTAACAGACCTTGGGCTTTGTGATCATAGCCCTGTAAATTGTAAAGTTCACATCACCAGGAGATTGACCAAGCACAAAATCTGCAATTTGCTTCCTGGATTTTCATGTTCAGTGGTATTTAAAAGGGTGTGATGTTAATATAAATGTATTTCAACTTGTAAATTTTAATTTTAAGATTTAAGTGAAAGTGAATTTTAAGATTTAAGACAGTCTTGGTTGAAGCCCACTTAATTAGGATAAAGTATAGATTAATCTTTTAGATGAATTTCTAGTTTTGGATTGAAATGGGAGATAAACTTCCAGAGTAGAACTGAGAAAGTTATACCCACTAGGATTAGTAATAGGGATTTTCAGGTTAGTTTTCATGGCAGTTAAACTAAAATTCATGGCTGGTCTTTCATGTTTGCATCGGTTGAACTCTGAGTCACTTGAATGCAGTGAATCTATTGCTCTAGCACCTGCCATAGTCCCTGACACAGTTGAAGACTTCATCCACCTCTGGTGACTTCTGTTATCATCTATGTGCTAACAACTCTCAATTTGTGACTTCAGTCTGGGTTTCTCTTTTATGTTGTAGATCCATTTTAATCAAAACCTCCACTTAGTTGACTCACAAGTTTTTCACACTCATTGTGCCCCAGACTGAACTTATGTTTCCCACTGAACTTGCCTCTTCTCCAGGGTTGCTTATTTCAGTAAATAACATGACCATTCGCCCAGTTACTTAAGCCTTAAACCTTGACTCATTAAGTTTCCTTACCTCCCACAGCCCATCAATCACCCAATCCTTCAGAGTCTCCTCAGATGGATATCTTCAATCTACTTACCTTTCTTCCTCTCTGCAAACACCACTTTAGTCCATCATATTTTCCCTGACTACTATAGTAGCCTGTATCCTCCATATCCACTCAAGCATCTCTACCATCTCTGCATTCTAAGAACTTTCAAATGTATAAATCAAATCACTTCAGCCCCCTGCTTGAAATATCCAATACTCTCAGAATAAAGTTTAAACTCTCATACTTTGGTATTTTAGAATAAATTCTAATCTTTCTTACATGGCCCTTCACTTGTGCTGCTTTCCCCTTGGCTTACTAGTTCTAGTCTCTTTTATCTTCTTTCTGTTCCTAGGGCACTCCAGGCTCCTTTAACCTTAGTCCCTTCCAACATGCCTTCACCTTGCTCCAACAACACGCACGTAATTCTAGTTCATTTATCAGGTTTCACCTTAACTTTCACTTCCTCTTTCAAGGCTTTTTCTGCACAGAAAAGGTTAAATCCTCTTTATGCACTCTTGTAGCTCTCTGTATGCCATTGTGATTCTAATCACATTTGTACAATGCTTATTTTTCCACTTGGGTTTGGACCATATTTCTTATATACGCTGTATCCCCAGTAACTAGCACAGGGGTTGATAGATAGCAGACACTCAATGATTAACATTACTTGAGGGGCACCTGGTGGCTCGGTTGGTTGAGTGTCTAACTCTTGGTTTTGGCTCAGGTCATGATATCGCAGTTTATGGGTTGGAGCCTTGCTTCAGGTTCCGTGCTGGTAGCATGGAGCTAGCTTGGGATGCACTCTCTCTCTGTCTCTGCCCCTCCCGTGCCCCCCCACACACTCTCTCTCTCTCAAAATAAATAAACATTAAACAATTCTAAAAAAATGTTACTTGAAATACTGAGGGAATGGATAGGTATACCTTGATCTTTGATTTAATTAGGAGCTAGGTTGTTGTTCTTCACATGTCTAGGCCTACAGATGTTAAAAGACTTTATTAGACTCCTGAATATTTTTACATGGTAGTAATAACTCATAAGAATATGTTAGAATTATTCAGTCTCTTTCCAACATGAATATCAAATGCCTAACAAAGATGTTATTAAAAAAAAAGTGGAAGAAAGAAAGAGTATATATGTTTTTACATATAGCATGAAATAAATGTTGAGAGTTGGGACAAGGATTAAAAAATGATAGAGTTATTAAATCAGAGTTATTTTAGAGCTGGAAGTCATCTTAAGAAACACCCAGTTCACTTTATTTTAACCTCAGTTAAATAACATAATCATTTGGATCAATTAAATTAGAATCCCTGGGGAGAATATGTCCTAAAAACTCCTTAAGAAGCAAGAACAAAACTTCCATAAGAAGCAAATCTTATATGTATCCATCAAGGAGAACCACTGATGTGACCCAACCCTTTCTTTTTTCTGTAAGAGGGAAATTGAAGTTCACAGGTCTTAAGTGACTTTCTCAAGGTCACACAGTTGGTGTCTATATTAGAGGTCCATTTAGGAGAACGTACTTCCTTATATTAATATAATATAAGGAAAAATGGAAATTGATAAGGAAGAATGCTGCTAAGCTCCTAAAATCAGTGATTTCTTTCTTCAGGATGCCTAATTTGTGATTGGCAATTGAGCCTTAAATTCTCATTAGATCACTTGGTAAAACATTACTCAGTAGCTTAGATCAGTTTCCTCAAATCTTCTGATGTAAGAATCACCTAGTATGCATGTTAAACATTCCAGTTTTTAGGCCCTATATCCTGGACATTCTGATGCAGTAGGTCTGGAGCAGGGCCCAGGAATCCAAATGTTTTATAACCTCATAAATGAGCTGCTTCTCAGTTATATCTGGGAATCATTGGCTTAAATGATGCCAGAAATTCCATTTCCAGAGATGCCAGTAATAAGGTCATAAAGAGATAACTTCAACATAGTGATTTGGGTTTACTCCCAAGGGGACGGTCAGTATCAAAGACTATGATGCAGAAGTAAGTTAAGGTGTGCTGATAAGAAAAGGAAATCAGGAGTCTTGAAAGCTAAGGGCCAACAGAAGGCTCCGGCTAGAAATGAGTCAGCAAAAAGCAGGCATGCTGGTAATTGTGCCTCCAAGGGGCAGAGAATCATATGAGGTGACCTCCTGTAGGGTGGAGCCTGAGATGTAAAGTTAAGATAAGGAATATGTATTTCTGTGTAGGACTGTCTCTATACCAGCAGGAGGCCTCCATGGAGTTAATTTGTAGGGACTCACTGAGGGCCTTCTTTGAGTACAGACCATATGATTAAGATATGGTAACAGCGTACGACAGAATTATAATCCACTGGGGCAAACATGAATCTCCAGCTGATCCCAGAGAGTTAAATTAAATACGAGGTGTTATAGGATAGACTGCCAGGGCTGTGAACATTCTTAAAAAGAAAGGCCTTGATGAGACTGCAGAAGTCAGATAATGCTTCGTGGAAGGGCTTTAGCCAGAGCTGGGTCTAAAAGAAGGACCAGGATTTTGACGGAGGCATAGAGAAGGGAGAGAATTGCTGAACATGGAAGGCCCAGGATGAGGAGCAGGAGAAGCAAGGGTTGCCCTTAGTCAATTGTAGGGTAGTGAGGAGTTTGGGGGAGACCTAGGAGGGTTCTAGAGGGAGAGCATATCAATGGGTACAGAGAAATAGCATTTCAGAGGCCTTGAATGTCAATTCATGAAATTTAAACATGCTTCAGAAAATAAGAATTTATTAGTAGTGCTTTTGTAGTGGGGCAGTAACTTGATGAAGTTAATTACTCTGGAAGATTGGTCTGGCAGCAAGATGCTGAATGAAATGGAGAGAGGTATTTGGAGGGCCATTGAAGCATTTTGAGCAAGGGCTATCTTTAATGACAGTCAGGGATAAGGTGGAATTCTTAGAAACAAAAAGGAGAAACTGAGTGGAAGAGCATCTGTATCACTTGGAGAGGGACTACACTAAGAGGGGGGATTTAAAGATGAGTCTCTCTCTATATATATAGTTCACAATTTTAAACATGTTTTTAGAATAATGCCTTTTTTGCTTACTTACCCATTTACTGAAACTTTTTGTTCTGCATAGAAATACAGTGGCTCCAGGGTTATGGGTATGAGATAAGGATTCCTGAGATCATCTCATGACTCTTTTGAAGTGAGATTTTGCTTCACTATTATGCTTTGATGTGACCTCTGCCTACAGCTAGTGCCTTTGTGGGTGACAAGTCAAGGGAGAGGCATGAAGATTAGTATCAGTTTCATAAGGGAGATGTAATGGCAGTCACGTAGTGGGGTCAACTGAGCCTCAGCAGGTTGGATCACGTTGATCAAGTTGGTAACATCTTTGAGCTGCTGTTTCTTTTTTTTTGTTTTGTTTTTTAATTTTTTTTAATGTTTTATTTTATTTTTGATACAGAGAGAGACAGAGCATGAGAGGGGGAGAGGCAGAGAGAGAGGGAGACACAGAACTGGAAGCAGGCTCCAGGCTCTGAGCTAGCTGTCAGCACAGAGCCTGACATGGGGCTTGCCTGAACGTGAGATCTGACCTGAGCCGAAGTCGGAGGCTTAACCGACTGAGCCACCCAGGCGCCCCTGAGCTGCCATTTCTTTCTTCCACCTCACAGAGGAAAGTTTTTAAACATTATCAATACATCACTGTTCTACCTACGATATAATTTAAAAGTGAAATAAAAAGCTATGCCTAGATAAATGTGGCAGAATTATTAATTGCAAAAATCAGAAATTGGGTGATGCCATTGAAATTAATGCAGATGTTTCCTTTTATTATGGCAAAATGATAAGGTCAGTTTTTGAAATGTTAGATTTTGTATGGTCAAAGGGAAATCTAAGTGAAGATCACCTCTAGACAATCAAAATACAGTCAATAAGAAGCTGGAGCCAGAAGTAGAAATTTACTTTTGTATCATATTGCTGTTATATCACTGAAATAAAGTAGGTCAGGTTAGATTATTGCCCCTTTCATCAGATTACTGACATAATCTGGGTGACTAGGTACCCTTAGGTGTGTTCATGTAGAGTACTTTTATATTTTCTGATTCTGCTTTGATGTATTTCCTGGTTTTTAAACTACTTTAGCCTTGTATGCATTGCCAAAATGTTACAAAGGTTGGTAATCTTGTAATCTTGCTAAGTGGCCTACTGAGTGTTTCCAAAGTCATCATCCATTTTATCAGCATTAATACTTTAATTGATGCTTATTAATAGTTCATAAAAATGTTTCTGAGATTGAGTATAATGATTATTATCACATAATTGTTTTAGCAGAGTTCAAATTGCTGCTGACCAAATGTGGAACACAAAAACCCAGCCCTACTCTTTTCCCTGAGACTGACATTTCCCTCAGGTCAGAGTACAGTGTTTTGTAATTATACATAGAAGTTGTACATTCCTAGCAGTTGACTAGAGAAGCAGTCGTATTTATGTAAGAGCCCAAAATAACTTTCAATGTGGTTATAAAAATTTGTAAAAAAATATATATATACACACACACATACACATATATACTTTCTTAGGATAAAAGGGTTAGACCAGAGTTTTCCAAGTTCAGCCTTACATTTAGGGCTGGATAGTTGTTGTAGGGGGGCTGTTGTGTGCTTTGTGGGATGTTTAATAGCGTCCCTGCCCTCTACCCACTAGGTGATAGTGGCAGCTCGTAGGAAAAATGACTTCCACAAAGAGTGACTCTAGACAACACCAAATGTCCTTAAGTAACTGTTAAAGCCACTTACTTAATTTCTTCCATTTAGCTGTTCACATTGCTGATTGTGAATGTGTTTTAGATATTTAACATCATATGAAATAGCACATGCTACATACATGTTTTACCACCAAAGATTCTAGAGATCCTTGTGTCTTAATAAATAATGTGCCTGGTTTAGATTTGCATACACTTAGAATGTAAGCCACATTATTCAGTATGCAGAATGGTATACAGGAAAAAGTCCACTGGAGACTTGTTTTCTTGTGTTCTCTCTGATGGTTTCCTGCTGGATGTTGTTAACCAAATATTTAAAATCTATTTGACATTCACTCATCTGAGACTTATTAATATCTCCTACATGCCCGGTCCTGTTGTTATCCACTGAGGGTACAAAGATGAATAAGATGGTGGTCTCTAACCTCAAAGAACTCTCAGTCAAGTGGAGAAGCCAGGTGAGGAAATGGTTACACCATAATGTGATAACTATTGTAACTGAGGATTGGAAAATGGGAGCTCAGAGGAAAGAATAAACGCTATCTGAGGAAATAAAGGAAGGCTGTTCAAAGTAAGTAAAGCTAGACCGGAGTCTTAAGAGGAGTGGGAATTTGCCAGACACAGGAGGAGAAACAAGAACCTCAGGCAAAGGAAACAGTGTCTGCAGAAGCTTAGAGACTTGGCTCTCGAGAAATAGGCATGGTGGCATGACTGGAGTGGGGAGATGTGGGGCAGTAGTGGAGTGGAGGCTGAGAAAGTGGGCAGGGGTGA
Organism: Mungos mungo; assembly: GCA_004023785.1. Classification (NCBI taxonomy): domain Eukaryota; kingdom Metazoa; phylum Chordata; class Mammalia; order Carnivora; family Herpestidae; genus Mungos; species Mungos mungo. Next base: position 55,013 of record PISW01007694.1, read on the forward strand.
GCTGCTGTAGGCCTTGAATGCCTACTTAAGTTCTCTGAACACTTTTTTCCTGGTGGCTATGAGAAGCCTTCGAAGGATTCATAGGCAGAAAATATCTTATTTTCTGGTTTGGGGATAGTTTAGCCAATATTGAGATATGTGTTTTATAGTTATGTTTACTGTTAATTATTTGAACATGGGTATCTTTTCAGTTAAAAAAGTTGAGGGTTGTCTGAGTGGCTCAGTCCGTTAAGTGTTCAGGCTCAGGTCATGATCACAAGGTTCATGAGTTCGAGCCTCACAGGGGGTTTTTACTGTCAGCACATAGCCTACTTTGGATCCTCTGTCTCCATCTTTCTGCCTCTCCTCCTTTCAAAAATAAACATTATATTTAAAAAAAGTTGAGTTTCTGTAATGAATAAGTCCTTGTGTTACATGTGGGGGAAACAGAGCTCCCCACCCCAAATACTCCAAGAATGAACTTTATCACAGACATTTGTTCATATATGGAGATGTCAGAAAAGGAGGGGTTAATTCTTTCTGAGAGAGTTCAGGAATCTGGGAAGGCATCACAGGACTTTGATGGTATTTGCCCAGTGGACAAAGGTTTGGTGACCTCACCTTGAAGGTCACTCTTGGGACGGAAAATGTACTCTTATCTGGGAAGAGCTACCCTTAATGTTTTTCTATTCATAAAATAAGTATCACTTCAATTTAAAAGTTTACCTGGATAGGGGCACCTGGGTGGCTCCGTCAGTTAAGCGTCTGACTCTTGATTTCAATTCAGGTCATGGTCTCAGAGTTCCTGGATTCGAGCCCAGATTCTCTCTCTCTCTCTCTCTCTCTCTCTCTCTCTCTCTCTCTCTCTCTCTCTGCCGTTCCCCTGCTCACTCTCTCTCTCAAAATAAATAAACTTAAAAACAAACAAATAAAAGTTTTCATGGATAAATTTAAAGGCCCATGCAGACTTTTTCTCAAATGTTAGTTTTTCATTGAGAATTTCCCTGATAATCCCCTTCTTTAAAAATTTTTTTCATATTACTTTTATCAGCATATAATAGGTTATATTGCCTATTTTATTAGTTTTGTTTATTATTTTCTCCATGTATAATGTGAGCTCCATGTGACAGGGATTTATATCTGTTTTGTTCATTGCAATATCTTAGTCCCTAGCAGAGGCCTGGTATATAGGAGATTTCAATAAGTGTTGAATAAATGAACATGATTTTTAATAATGCAGCTAGTTTTTAATTAATTTTTTTAAATTCAAGTTAGTTAACATACAGTGAAATATTGGCTTCAGGAGTAGAATTCAGTGATTCATCACTTATATATGAAACTCAATATTTATCATAACAAGTGTCCTTCTTAATGCCCATCAGGTGTTTAACCACTTCCCCTACCCACCTCCGCTCCAGCAACCCTCTGTTCTCTGTAGTTAAGTCTTTTTATGGTTTGTTTTCCTCTCTCTCTCTCTCTCTCTCTCTCTCTCTCTCTCTCTCTCTCTTTTTCCTTCCCTATGTTCATCCGTTTTGTTTCTTAAATTCCACATGTGAGTGAAATCATATGGTATTTGTCCTTTTCTGACTGACTTATTTCACCTAGCGTAATACACCCTAGTTCATCCACAGTGTTGCAAATGGCAAGATTTCATTCTTTTTGATTCTTGAGTAATAGTTATTTCTTTTTCTTACTGTCTTGATTTACATTTAAATTCAGAATTCATGGATACTTTCATAATGGCCAACTGATGTAGTACATTTTTTTATTGAGGCTGTGGAAACCCATTTTAGAAATTTCAAGGCCAGCAAATTGCTTGGTAGTACATATTTTCAGTATCTATAAATATTCAGTCCCAATAACAACATTTGGCTTTCAGTAGGTCAAGATGTTTTCAGTTATTTTGGGAATACATCAGAGGTTAAGGCACATTTATTTCAACTCTGTGGAAATCCTCAGCACGTTCCTTTTTCTCTCCTTCACTCCTCCTGCAGCCCCATGTCTTTCTTCCTGTGCTATATTGCAATGGAATAGTACTTAAATTAGTGATTTGAGCAGCAAAAATTTATTCTGGCCATAAATGGGGATGAGTTAAAGCCAAATTAACTTCAGTATCTGTTACTTCAAGTTGAGAGGTTATATTTGATTGATATAGTGGGGGAAGATGTTAATCCTGACTCCGTCAACTATGGTGAGGAAAGAGACATCATGTGCTGCCTGAGACTCGTCTTTCCAGTGGGGACTGTGGTGGTAGCAAGTGTGTGTGTGTGTGTGTGTGTGTGTGTGTGTGTGTGTGTGCGTGCATGGGAGGGGTGGGTAGGGAGAGAGTGGGAAGGGGTCAACTATACAGACACCCCTGAAGTACTTATAGTTTTAACTGCTCAGCTCGAGTCAAGAAGGACCATTTTTTCCCTAAAAGCATTAAAAACATTTAAAAAATCATTAAGATTAATAGATAAAGGTCTTCTTTTTATTCTGAAGTGGTGGTCTTTTCATCCAATCTTTTCACAATTTCCTAGCATTTATATTTAGTCTTATTCAAGAAAACTAAATTTCAAGATTTTCTCTATTTTCTTCCTCTCCTCTCCTCTTGCCTCCTCTCCTCACCTTCCTCTTTCCCTTCCCTCCTTCCTTCTTCCTGCCTGTCCCCTCTCCCTCTCTCTCTCTTCTTCCCTCACTCCCTCCCTTCTCTCTTTCTCTCTCTCTCTCTCTCTCTCTCTCTCTCTCTCTCTGCTGAGATCCCTGCTGAGGAAAAAGAAAGCTAGTATTTTGGGGGTTTTTTTTTGAGAGCTAAGAAAAAGTCTAGATTCAAATCAAGAAGTTGGTTTTATTCTTTTCTCTTGAAGTTCAATAAACTTGTGAAATATTTCACATCTTAAGAACAAGTCAGATAGCCTCCTGTTGTCTCAGAATAAGACTATGTTTTGAAATGCTGTTTTACTCAGTTTATTTTTACTGCTTTTTTGTGTTTCCATCTCTTCCTCCCTGCCCCCACCCCTTGATGTTTAGCAGTTTGTGTTCCATGTTAGCATTTTGATTCCTTTTCAAGTTAAAACAAAATAAACTAGCAATAAAAGGAACATGGATAATTCTCTGGAATGAAAATTGAGCTCTCCCTAGCTAACAAGGAGATAGATTCAAATGACCGCATGTTTGTTTTCATAGTTTTCTGTATTTCTGTTTGAGAGATGGGTTGTATTATTGCCCAACCAGAGGCTTTTCTTGGCTCAGTATGGAAGAAAACTTTTAATCCAGCATGCCTTCTAAATTTATGTGCAGAATGAAAATGTGGGACGGATACAGTACTTAACTGTAGAGCCATATACACATTACTTGTTTATGCCGCAAGTGAATATTTGCTTCTACTTTGTGTTAGGCTAGGTTCTGGGAATGTGATTGTGAACAAGATAGGCCAATGTCTTTGCCTCACATAGCATGTGATATAGTCAGGGAGGTACATAGGTGAATAGATGGTTATCTTCTGAAGTGATAAATGCTGTGATGTGGAAAGTGCGATTTGCTATGGCAACGTATGAGGAGCAACAAAACAGATGGGACGTGAGAAGACAGGGAGAAGTCAGGGAAAGAAGTCTTAAGATAGGACTGGAATGAGAACCAAGTAGCTGGGTAAAGGGTGAAAGAGTGGGTAAACAAGGGAGGGAGTATAGAGGTCTTTATTCAAAATCAGCACAAAGACACAAGGCAATTTCTTCATTTCTGGGGATATTTACTGATGGGCTTCCTTCATGTTGCTCCACCTGCTACCCTGAGCGTCAAAGTTGGATAAACAGCAACTATGTGTCCACCAAAGTGGACGCGTGAAGAATGGCAGGTCCCAAATCGGACAAGTAACATCTTCTATCTTTTAGTCATTCAAGGTTCCTTTTATTTTTATTTTTTTAATAGTTTATTGTCAAATTAGTTTCCATATAACACCGAGTGCTTCTCCCCACAAGTGCCCCCCACCATGACCATCCCCCCCTCCCCCCTCCCCCCCCCCTCAGTCCATGGTTCCTCTCCAGTATTCAGTAGTCTCCCTTGATCTGTGTCCCTCACTCATCCCCACTCTCTTTCCCCCTTCCTCTCCCCATGGTCCCCTGCCAGGTCTGTCCTGTTAGACCTATGAATGCAAACATATGGTATCTGTCCTTCTCAAGGTTCCTTTTAGAGCTGCAGTATGCTTTTGAAGAATCAAGCCCAGCATGACTGTTGTACACACGGCCTTTCATCAATGCCATGTGCAAAGCTCTTGGAACATGTGAAAACCTGCTCACATGTTCATAATCTAGGAATATTCTCCCTTTGTTTAAATAAAAAATTTCTGCCTACTATAAAAAAGTTGCTTTCTAGTTTACCCAGTCCTCTCCTAGACTATTTCACTTATTTGTGTGATCTGTCTGGTGTTTAAAACGATCTGAATTTTTAACATTGTCAAAAAGATATGTTTGGCAGGATTGATACATAAAAATGTGAACTTTTCACATGGCAAAATACTGCAGAAACAAAATTAAACTATAAATGACATTGGGAAAAATATTTGAAACATAGAAGAGACAAAAAGTTAAAATTCGAAAACTCTTATCAATCAACAGTAAAAAGCAAGCCAGCAAGCAAACAAGTAATTCTATAGAAAAATAGGCTAAAGGTAATGAACAAGAAATTAATTTAAAAATACAAATGACTAGGAGTGCCTGGGTGGCTCAGTTAGTTAAGCATCCAAGTTCAGCTCAGCTCATGATGTCACAGTTTGTGAGTTCGAGCCCCGTGTCAGTTTCTGTGCTGATAGCTCAGAGCCTGAAGCCTGCTTCTGATTCTGTGTGTTCCTCTCTGTCTGCTCCTCCCCTGCTCACAACTCTGTCTCTGTCTCTATCAAAAATAAACATTAAAAAATACAAATGATTAATAAACTTATGAACTATAAATTAAAAGAGCAACATACCTTTTTTTTTTTTTGACAAGTTATAACATTAAAATACCAGCCTCCAAAAATGTGTAGATGAGAGCCACTCCATCTAAGCTACCAAGCCATTCATGCATTTTTATTGGCCTTTTATCAGGTGTAGGGTATAGGGCTTTGGGATTCTGTCACTCTAATAACCTTATTCTTATTGTATTCTATATCAATGGCACCTCCAGGAGCACAACTCTAGACAAAATGAACAATGACCCTTGGGAACAGTGGGCACCACTGTGAGCCCTAGGGGTAGGCACAAAGTATTTGAAAACATGATTTTAAAAGAGGAAGTAACTCCTTCACTATTCAGCTAATGGGTTTTGCTTTTTCATATGGGATAGATCCTGACAAGGAGATACATAGTGCTAGAAGCAGAATAAGATGAGGGGATCCCTTCTTATTAGCTTTCTGTGTTTTTCAATCCTGTCTGATTGCTACATCTCCTGTGTATCTCTAGAGATAAGAAAAAAACCTGGGGACCTGGGATAATTTTGGGTATTTCCCCAGACTGTTCATTTGGCCCTTGGTTAGGTGTGCTTGGCCTGGGGATTCATGGTAAAGATCCCCAGACTGACAGTCTGTGTTTCTCTGAAACTGAAGTCTGAGTTTCTCTAGTACTAGATTTTTCATTCATTGGGTAACTCAGTCTCCCTGAACTTTAAGTTATGATAATCAAATAAAATGAGGGATGTCAAATATTCTTTGCTATATTATTAAGAGTTGAAATTAATATTGCCCATTTGTAGGCTTTGCTTCCTCTGTAAGACTGGTGATCTTTGTAAAGATACAGTTTGCCTTTCTAGGCCCATGAATTAGGTGCTTAGGTAGTTTGATGGGACTGGGTTCGAGACAGGATCAGCCACACAGTTCCACCTTCTCACCCCAGGACTGTATTTGGCATTGCTATAGCAGGTGGCTCAAAAAGTTCCTTTCACTTTGCCTCTCACTGGGCCCCATGAGTCACCTTTGTCTCCTTCTTTGTGGTTGTATCCCTTTGATAGCTTCTTTGCTTGCAGACACTCCTTAGGCAAGTCTGGGGCCTTGATCCAGAGGACATGGATATACATGAAGATGAGAACTTGCTTGATATCCTTGACTACTCAGGTTTCAAAGCGTTGGATCAGGGTCCAAGGCAATTTGCGGAACCACTGCATTTGGGGAGCAAAGTGTAGGATTCACCTATGTTGCATGAACTATAGGCATCTCTGGAGATCTACCAGGGATCTACCAAGAGCTTGACAATCACAATGCAGTGCCTCAACCCTGATCATGACTGTGCATATCTGACACATTGTCATGAAGTGTGGCCAGAAGGAATACATTAAATTTGCCTTCTCCAGATTGGGGAAAGAGCCATGCCACACTTGACAATATTTCTATAAATATTACCTTGTGCTCAGAGGCAGGACCCTTGTACGTTTCCTCTAGGATGGCATCAGTGTGATCACCATGCTTACATGAGCCACAGGAAGATGGGACCTGTATCAGTCAGTGTGTGTGTGTGTGTGTGTGTGTGTATAGGAACACGGTTGAGGATAATAGGAACATTCCCATTCCTTCCAACCAGCTGAGTCATTCTCCCTTTTTTTTTTACATTAAATTTAATCTTTATTTTTGCACATATTATAATGAAAGAACAATGACTTTTTATTTTTTATTTTTTATTATTATTTTTAAATAGTTTATTGTCAAATTGGTTTCCATACAACACCCAGTGCTCTTTCCCACAAGTGCCCTCCTCCATCAGCACCACCTCTTTTCCCCCTTCCCCTTCAACCCTCAGTTTGTCTTCTGTATTCAATAGTCTCTCAAGTTTTGCATCCCTCTCTGTCCCCAACTCTCTTTCCCTCTTCCCCTCCTCCTGGTCCTCCATTAGGTTTCTCCTGTTCTCCTATTAGACCTATGAGTGCAAACATATGGTATCTGTCTTTCTCTGCCTGACTTATTTCAGTTAGCATGACACCTCGAGGTCCATCCACTTTCCTACAAATGGCCATATGTCATTCTTTCTCATTGCCATGTAATACTCCATTGTATATATATACACCACATCTTCTTGATCCACTCATCAGGTGATGGACATTTAGGCTCTTTCCATGTTTTGGCTATTGTTGACAATGCTGCTATGAACATTGGGGTACATGTGCTCCTATGCATCAGCACTTCTGTATCCCTTGGGTAAATTTCTAGCAGTGCTATTGCTGGGTCATAGGGGAGTTCTACTGATAGTTTTTTGAGAACTTCCACACTGTTTTCCAGAGCGGCTGCACCAGTTTACATTGCCACCAACAGTGTAGGAGGGTGCCCGTCTCTCCACACCCTCGCCAGCATCTATAGTCTCTTGATTTGTTCATTTTAGCCACTCTGACTGGTGTGAGGTGGTATCTCAGTGTGGTTTTGATTTGTGTTTCCCTGATGATGAGTAATAACCCAGTGAAGAAATGGGCAGAAGGCATTCTCCCTTTTTATTCTTTCTTTTTCCGTGTTTACTGAAGTCCAAACTAGTTTCTCCCTTTCTGCCTCATTTTTCCCCAGGCAGAGAGGTTTCACCAAGAACACTTCCGCCGTTGATAGCAAGATAATACCTTAGCCTAGCAATGTGTCATCAAATTGGGCACCTTAAAGAGACTTGGTTGGAAGGGGCTTTCCTTTCCTAGCATGCTCACTTCAAAGGGAGACCTATTTGTCATGTGAAAGTTTGCTTTCCCAACAGATTAATACCATAGACAAGGAAGATTCTTTATTTCCCCTAAATTTTAAATGTTTATTTTTGAGAGAGAGAGAGAGAGAGAGAGAGAGAGAGAGAGAGAGAGAGAGTGCATGAGCAGGGGAGGGGCAGATGAGAAGGAGATACAGAATCTGAAGCAGGCTCTAGGCTCTGAGCTGTCAGCACAGAGCCCCATGCAGGGCTCACATTCATGGACTGTGAGATCATGACCTGAGCCAAAGTCGAATGCTTAACCGACTGAGCCACACAGACACCCCAGACAAGGCAGATTCTTAAGTGATTCTTAATCTGAACCAGCCCAGAGTCCAGCACAGCAGTATTGCCTACTATACAAACTCCCACCTAGTGCTCCTGAACTGCTCTGGGTTCAGTAATACTGAAGGCCATCTATAAAATGCAAAAAAACATGTTCTGTCCTTCACCCACATCAAATCTGGGCTGTCTTGGTATGCAGTCAGGGAAGTCGAGAGGAGGTAGGGAGATCTGGCCCAAGCCAAGAGTCAATTTTATGCATCAAGCTTGGAATTCACTTCACACTCTAATGGTGGAAAATAACCTGAGTACTACATGACAGTATATACAAATTACTTTTCCAGGTCTTCTTTTGCCTCCTAAACTGTTTTCCCAACTTGTTGGCTTCTTCCTGACAAGAGAAAGGAAAGGAGACACGACAATGGATATTGCTCTACCACCCTCATTCCACCTTGACTACACAATCCTGTAGCCCGGTAGCCATTATTACTATGTACATACTCACATACCTGTACCCCTCACACAGCAGAGAAGAAGGGAAGTTCTTTAACCCGTGAACAGAGCTGTTGAGAACTATTAACTTTTCATTTGATCCAGGAGGGTGAACAAGACCCAGCAGCCTCCCTGCTGCCTATTCCTCTATCTACATATCTCTGAGCTGGCAGAGAGAGCAAAGCCAAAGTCAACTTCCGTCCTAGCTCTTGGTCACTTCTAATGACTGAAGAGGACTCCTTCCTTCCTCTAAGCCCAAACTTCAGAGATTCCCTAAACGAAACTACAAACACAGCACCAACAGAAGGGAATATGTGGGTATTAGAAGAGCAAATATGTTTGAAAAGAATAAATACCTTTGGTTATGAGAAACAGAGAACAGAGATCATCTTCTTCAGAGGATGTGGTAGCATGTGGACTAATTAATTTTCTCTGATTGTACAGAAACAGTTCTTTGATAAAAATTTTTCCTTCTCAAAAGAGAAGACTATCTTGCTGACTTGATGAAAAGCATTTTTCCTTAAAACCTGGGACAGTGGAAAGGGTGGCCTGAAAAACATGACCTCCTTCTCCCATGCTGGCAGGGCATGACCAGGGCCACAGGAGCAATGGATAAGGATGATCCAGGCACAGTGGCTGATCCATGATTCTGACAATTTTGTGACGGTGCCTGGAGAGTTGGAAACCAAATATATGTATCCTACTGGGTCATGTTCTGGATGGCAAAGAAAATATTTTCATGGACATTGTTGTAAAAGTTGAAATTAGATAATATTCTGAGGAAATGTTAAATTTATTATAATTTTTGTGTACTATGTGTATATAAGACAATATCTTTTTAAAAACCATACAGAAACTGTAGTATTTATAGGTAAAGGGCTTTGTTATATGCAACCTGCCCTCATGTGTTTGAAAAAAATCTCTTTCTCTATCCATCTATCTGTACATAGAAAGACAGCTTGAGTGAGCAAGGGAGTCCAAAGTATAAGTGAATAAAAGAGGGCAGACTTGATCATAGGTATATTCATGCAGCTGTTCTTTAGGTTTTTTATCATTCTCAAAACAATGACAAGTCGACTCTGTCTTCCTCTCATCAAGAGGCAATATCATCTTTTAACTATTGTAATATTTTATTATGAAAAATTTCAAACATGCACATCAGAGAAAAAATACAGTGAATTCTTATGACCCATATTCTACCTTAAAAATTATTGTCATTTTGTCATCTGTGACAATACCTTCTAAAAAAAAGGCATAGAGGAGCAGTGCAGTTGAAGTTTGTGTCCTCCGTCTCTTGGAGCCAGTGCTAATCTGCCTTTCTCCAACTGGGCCGAGCTCTCTGACCCTCTGGAGCTCTCCCAGTCCTTCACCACTTGAGGAACATACTTTCCACAGTGTATTACCATAATGTTGGTGCCTGGCACTCAGCTTCTGAGGCTCTGGGCATGGGATTGCCTTGTTCTCTAGTCAACTCCTGAATCAATTTTTAATGATTCCCTTCTCATAACATACAAGGAAGTCATCTGAGAGGAGTAATTTCAGTGCACAATAGTATAATCCTTTAGTCATCTAATAACTGAAAGCATACAAAAACAAGCAAGCAACTGGAAATGTGGTTAAAACTTCAGATCGCTATATAAATACTTTCTAATGTTGACAAGAAAATGGATCAGTCCTGACACTCACCTAAAATAAGAATTTGGGATTCCAGTTAAACATCATTGATGGAACACATATTTTTTTCTTTTTTAACATACCATTAAAAATAAATGAAAAATAAGAAGCCAATAAGAGTGGAGGAAGATAAAAGAGATTTCACCAATTTGGGGAGATGGAAGTCAGATTGAGGAATGATAACTCATTTAACAGAGTGTGACAGTTACCTACTTAGTAGCCTGAAGAGAAGGATTCAAGAAGCAAATCATATCACTCTGCAAATCTCAGCAGGCTGAGGATTTGCAGGTCCCATAGAAGGAGAAGGAAAAATGTGGAGTAAGGCATGAACTGGTACTGAAAGATTGACTGCGAGTCTGTATGATCCTACCCCTTGCAGTTTGCAACCTGTGCTTTGAGCAGCCATATTCTCTTCTTCATCTCTACTGTCTCCTTATCAGCCCTCTCCACCCATGCCCACTTTACTAGTGCAAGCAGGATCATTAGTGCTTTCAAAAGTTAATCAGATTAGAGAACCAATCCCAGAAAATCCAGGACCGATTCAGAGGACTACATCTTAAATCCTGTTCCTCTAGAACCATCTCTGCTACTAAATTTTATATCATTCAGCATTTGGCCAGAGAAGCATAACTGGTAGTGTGTATATTTATGTATATATATTGATATACATATTTAGAGACTTTTACACAACTGTAGGAGCAGGCTAAGAATGCCCAAAAGCGTGCCCAATGGAAGATCATGAGCAGACTGGAGCTCGGGAGGCATAAGAAAAGCTTGCTGTCTACAGGCAGTTGGGAACAGAAGAATATGACTATGGCTTGAGCTGAATGAAGCTTGTAACTTGTAAAATCATAGACATCCTCAACTATGTCACTTGACTATACAGTTCTATGCTGAGAAGTATTGCAGAAGGCCAGTGTCAGGTGAGCAGCCACTATTAATATGGTAAGCATATCTGTTGACTCTGTCTGGGACCTCCTAGATTTTATTTTCAACCCAAAATGTATATCTCCCACTAGAATGAGGAATTCATCTTAGAGGAATGAAAGCAGGTGAGAAGGGACATTCCTTCAAGATCCTTAATTCTTTCCCTGGAATGAATAAATGCCCTAATACCTTGTCCAAGGCTAATCTTTGACAATAATATCTTTGACAATAGTGACTACTCTATTGAACACCTACTATATGCTATCAAACTGCTCATATTTCTTCATGTCTTGTGAGAAGAGGCACTGCTTGCTTTTGTTCCTATTTTCAAGGGTATTTGTACATGCACTTACTATATGACTCAACAATCCTACTGCAAGGTCTTTACCCAAGAGAAATGGAAAGAAATGTTCATACAAACACCTGAGCAGAAGTCAGGTTTACTGCCCGTTATAAAGCAGTTGGGTTCACTAAATCTGAGGTTCCTCTCTGGTACTACAATCACTGCATGTGTCGGTGACATCTAGCCTTCTTTGCATCACCTTGCAGTACCAGGACTCAGGGAACTGGTGCAAATGCTGATATGCTGGTACTGTTATTGCTATGAGTAATAAACCATTCTTTGCTCTGACTCAGGAGTCCATGTCTTCTGCTGGCATCCGTGACTAACTTGTTAACTTGTAAGTAGGGTAAAATATCAGATTCCTTAAAGCTCTGGATAGGATGCATTATCAGTGATTATTATAATAACCACGTGAGGAAGTATCACAATTTTTGGAGACTGTGACTTAGGGAGATGAAAGTTACAAAAGTCACCAGTTGTAAGTTAAAAGAGAAGGTAATAGTTAGAAGTTAAGAGCTTTGTCTTTGGAGTTGGACTATCTGGATTTAAATCCTGAGTCCATCACCAAATAGCTTCACTAACAGGAGGGTATGGTTAGGAATGCTACAGGCTCCGTTGTCTTCCTCTGTAATCTCAAGCATAAAGGCTAATGAGGAAATATGATTCAATACATTTAATATAAGCCACTTCCCTATTTAAATGAATGTGCAAATTATCAGATCTCTTATTGTTTGTATGTCTTATATAGAAAGCGACAGTCTGGAACTACCTTATTTTTAAATTTTTTTTCTTAATGTTTACTCATTTTTTGAGAGAGGGAGGGAGGGAGGGAGGGGGGCAGAGAGAGAGAGGAAGATCCAGAATCTAAATCACGCTCCAGGCTTTGAGCTGTCAACACAGAGCCTAGTGCGGGGCTTGAACCCACCAACCATGAGATCATGACCTGAGCCGAAGTCAGACGCATAACCAACTGAGACACCCAGGTGCCTCAGAACTACCTGATTTTTTTTTTTTAAAGTATTGCTTCTAGCTCTGAAGTTCTGCAGTCAAGTGTTTTTACACTGTGCTTCCTTTCTTATTTGTCTCAGAATTCAAAGGTGGACCATAAAATCCTATGACAAGTAAGGTCTATGAGCTAGGAATGTTGCAATGGATCTGCCCTACACTTCATTTGGGGAAAAGTGGTAATAATAATAAAACAGGATGAATTTGTTCCTGGATGGGGGATATGCAAGATGATAAAACTATTTCTGAGGATCTAATGCCAGTGATTTTGTTAAATTCCTGATTGATATTTGGATCTGAGGGGAAGTTTTCTTTTTCTCTTTTTTTTTATTTTTTAACATTTATTTATTTTTGAGAGACACAGAGAGACAGATCATGAACAGGGGAGGGGCAGAGAGAAAGAGGGACATACAGAATCGGAATCAGGCTCCAAGCTCTGAGTGGGGCTCGAACCCACAAACTGTGAGATCATGACCTGAACCGAAGTTGGACATTCAACTGACTGAACCACCCAGGTGCCCTAGAAGTTTTCTTTCTCTAAACTATATTGACCCATATCAAGTAAGAATAAACTTAAGGCTCTTGAAGTCAGCCAAACAAAATTTATATAATGGCAAAATCAAGTAATCAGTTTGAATTTGAACAATTCATTATATTAGTTATGAAGATTTACTGGTCTAAATGTATGTTTATTCTGCATGCCTAGAATAGCATTTAGTGTGTGTGGTAGAAGCTCAATACATTTTTGGTAAATAATTAATGAATGAATATACATCTTTGCTAAGTGGGAAAATGTAGGCTAAAGAACAGTTTGGTCTTCTTATAACTATGCATTTTATGTTTATTTTATCTAGCTATTATCTATCTTTTATGATATTCAGAGTAAAAAGACAGAAAAGTTTTGCCTCATATAGATTTTTCTGGGGGGTGAGATTAGGTAGGACTTTACTTCAAACACTTATGCTTTTGGTGGGGATATAGGGGAGGTGCATTTTTAATAATTTTTTAAAAGAAGGAAAAAAATAAAGCCATGCCCTCTATTTATGAAACCTGATGGAAATGGATAATAGGTTGGCTAAAAGCAATGGGAAGGCAATTTTCTAGGTTGATAGGAAGAGAGAGAGAGGTCTCCTTTGTCCCCTCTTCCTTTCTCCATTTTTCTTTGTCTCATCCTGCCTGTTGAGAGGCTTCTAGTGAAGGCTGGTTCTCAAAAGGGTTGGTGAGAGGTGGGAAGGAGGGCTATTTAACCAAGATCCAGAAGTGATGTATTTCCAGCAGTTAACTGAAAGCCTTAATCTGCCTTCTTCCAGCATTTCACTTTCAGTAATCTCAGTCAGAGCTCTGAGGCAAAATATTCTGAGAAACTCAGTTTCTTCCAGAAAGTTCAAAAATTAATATATATTTTTTTCTTTTATCCACTGTTCTCTCTCTTTTTAAAAACACAGACTGTGGGTTTTTTGTTATCATTGTAGGAAATAATTCAGACTATTATAATATAAAATCTACTTCTAGGTATGGGTCATTAAGGCCTTAATACATTCAAGCACCAATTACATTAGTATAACTGATTCTAAAAATTGCTAGGGCCAAATACTTGTATGTTGTTACTTGGGAAATTCATCAATATGTATCCTGAAACTAAGTTGTTACTAAAACTATCTGATAATTAATAATTTCTTGCCAGAGAATAGCACATTTTACTTAGTTTAGTTTTTCCTTACTTAGTTAGTGACTATTATTTCAACCTAAGAGTCCCAAAGAAAGGAAGAAGAGGAAACTGTCACATTTACTATGTTCTGCTGAGCATATTTTACTGAATACTGTCATGGGCATTATGTCATTAATCCTCAAAACACTTCTGAGGAGTAGGTATTGGTATACTGTTTTACAGATGATCAAACTGAGGCTCTGACAGCTTTATATCTTTGCTCAGACTCAAACAACCACTAAGTGGCTGAGCCCAAATTGAGGTCCCATCTGATTTCAAAATTAGTCCAACCCTTTCCATTGAGCTACACCAAATTCTCATATAAGGCAATTTTAGAAATCAACTAAAAAATAATGGAAAATACTCAATTTCACCTTAACACATAATATACCATTTAAAGTGGAAACTTGGCCTGCTGTTTATTCTCAGTTTACCACACATTTTAGAAGAGCACTTGTATTAGCTATTACTAACCCCGTAATTCAAGCCAATCTTCACTATGTAACTAAAGGAGAATTTTCTCACTCAGACATGCTCCGTATTTTTACCTAAATAACTATCAAATATGAAATTTATGTGGAATTATTTAATTATGCCAAGTATGACCATTTGAGTCATATTATGGTCTTATACTATTAAAATAGCTCACGTAAAGCTATTTATTATACTAGGGGAAATATCTGACTATGAGAAAGCAGACCAAAGATAGACAGGTTACCCTGGAATTGACATGTTTCCACCCAGTTGTCTTCTGTACTTAGAAAACAGTTATTGATTGGATTATCAGAGCTTTGTAGTGATCTATTTTAAAAATACCGACACTTCTCCATCCCTGGAGCATGCCAACCTCTTTTCTGCCTTGGACCTTTTCACTTGCAATTTCCAGTGCATGGGACCCTGCTTCACTGACTTATCACATGACTACCTTTTTCAGCTTTCAGGTTAAATGCCAACTTTTTATAGAGGCATGCATTGTTTTGCACCCAACCTCCATCTATTCTTATTTTGGCAAAAGAGGGATGCAGTTTTCCTCTAGAGTTCCATGTTTACCCCACTTTTAAGCTTGTGGTTTTTGGTGGGATGGACGCTAGATGAGGTCTTAATTGGCTTAAGCCATTAAGCATATCCATTGTCCTGGCTACAATGATTGGCACAGGAATGGGCCTAGAAACCAGTTAGAGCTAAGGAGATGTAGAAAGACATTCATTAGGGTTTCTGAGAAAGAAAAGCTCCTTTCTTTCAGTGAGAGCTTTTGGAAGAAACCTCTATCTTTCCCTAGATTTTTGCATATTAGTTATGTTCATGAATGCGAGTATATTTGCATATGTGTGTGTAGGGGGTGGGTGATGAGGAGTCCAGAGTAGCAACTGTGTAGAGCCTATGGGTGACTCCATCAGTAGGGAAAGTGGAGATGGGAGGTGGGTTGATGAAAATTTTCTGGAATGACATTGAGCTCTTAGACTAAACCCTTCAGAAAGTTTGACCTATTCCCAGACAAGTCAGTAACTTCTCTTTATTGTGTAATCACTCTTGTTGTTGCTGCTGTCGTTATTTATAATCAATGCCAGAAAGGATTTTCCTCATAAACTCTTGTAAGGTGGTCCCCTATCCTCCACTACTACTTATCATGAACTATTTTTATTTCCTTCATGTTACTTATCATAATCTATAAATATACTTTTGACTTACTTGCTTATTTTTTGTCTATCTCAGCTACAAGGCTATAGTCTTCGGGGCTGGGAACTTGTGTCTCTAGCTCACTAATTATCACTCACATCTGAAACAGTGTCTTAGAAACATGGAGATAGCATTTCTTGGATGAATGGATTAGGAACTTTTCTAGAGATCCCAAAATAACATTTTTTTCCAGTTCCCTGCTCTATACCCCTTGCAAAAGCAAGGAAAGAGAGAGTACAGTTTCACCACATGTGCTCATCAGCATGAATTCTGACAGTCCCTTTCCAAAAAAAATGGAATAATTTTCCTGGAAGTCAGCTTTTAACATGAAATGTTGTTATTTTTCCTAACCGCAGTTAGACTGCCAGCAGTTTAATGGTTTGGTGTTTGACAAAGAACTTTGTCACCATCTGCTTTTAATTTTGAAAGGGCTCTCCAAAAGGCAATTTGAAAACACATTGAAACAGAACTTAAGTAGCTTTATTTTTTTATATAGATTCATATTTATTTCTATTTTTAATGTGTTTTTTAAATTATTTATTTTTGAGAGAGAGACAGCATGAGCAGGGGAGGGTCAGAGAGAGAGGGGGAGACATAGAATCTGAAGACAGGCTCTAGGCTCTGAGCTAGCTGTCAGCACAGAGCCCAATGCGGGGTTTGAACCCACAAACCATGAGATCATGACCTGAGCCGAAGTTGGACGCTTAACCGACTGAGCCACCCCGGCGCCCCTTAAATAGCTTTAAAAGAGGAACATAAAGTTTTTTCTGAAAGTGGTGACCCAAAGGGTTAGAAATTAATTATTTATTACATTTTGGCAACAAAAATAAAAGCAGAACAACAAAAAGTTTCATCATTTTGTGGTAGTTGCAGATAATGACCACAAAGAAATGAGATATAAACTTATTAAAAAAATAATTCATATACCCTGAAAGATGCTCAAGAAACATCTTAACAAATACTATAGACTTCTAATCTTGTCAATAATATTTGAGTCATTGTTTTTACCTGTGATAAAGCAATTAATGGCAAAGGATTCTGTTTTCTGGGTTTTTTTTCTTTTTCATATTCTAAGACATAAACTTTTCTCAAACGGGGATTAAAAATATTTTCACAAAGTACTTTAAAGTTTTGGGGAGACCAACACAAATAATTTTACTAGTTTTTCCAATCAGTATCTCTCTCTTGATATTTAACAATACTCATGTCATCCAATCAAAGAAACATTTATTGAGCAGCAGCTGTATGCTAAGCACTTTGTTAGACTTATATTTGGAAAAGATGGCAGGATCCCAGCTCTTAAGGTGCCTATAGTTGAGTTGGCAGAGTATGGTAAGTGTCTAAATACGTATTTTATATTTTAAAATGTATTGAAGACAGAAAATTTAAAAGATGAATTGCTGAAATCTGCCACAGTGTATAACTTTCAATGACCTATCAGTGAAATAAGTTATGTGAGCATTTGGGAAATCTAGTTACTGTAGAATCTTGGGACTATAATAAAGGGATCATAGACATCACCTAATCCATCCCCTGTGTCAAATAATAGCAGAAGAAAAAAACCCTCGAAAATAAAAATCCATTCCATTTTGATGTCCTGAGAGATGTGACTTCCTAAAATTGAAGACACTGTTTTAGGATAATAAAATTAAAATGGTGCTTTTAAAACAGATATTGTCAGAATTCTGCTGCTTTGTCCTTGAATCATAGGACTTAAAAGACAAAAAAAAGGGGGGGGGGGATTTTTAGGAATTTCAAAAACTAGAGCCAAGAAAGCAAAATGCTATTTCCAGAAAAGAACAGAAGCCTAAATACTAAATTAGTAGGCAGTAAACTTTGTGTGGTATGAGACACACACCAAGGATATTTAATCAATTATCATATCTTGAAAAATGAAATTATTCTAATATGTAACTCACACAAGCCAGCTGGTGTCTTCTTTATTCATGAGCTGTGCCTTCTTTATTCATGAACTGTCACACACTGTGCCTTGTCACCATTAAAAATATTAATTATGGTTTTTCTTTAAAGAAACCTGGCATAGGAACTCCTTGTATAAAGGAAGGCCCCCCCCTTTTGTCACCTGCCACCAGGCAGGAACCTCTTCCACCTGATATCCTCACTGTCAGAGCCCACCCCTTGCCACTTTTTTGCCTCTTCTGTTGAGTCCTTCTGCTGATCTCCTTGTCAAGAAAAATTATCCAGAGCTTGGAAATAAAGCCGAGAGAATGTATCCTGTCTCCTCTTCATCATACAGGGCAGTGCTCAACAAGCCCTCACCTACCATCAGAGATTGCTCACAGTCATCTTTGGGAAATACACCTGTGTTCAAGGCTCATGGTACTTGCTATTGATTAAAGGCTCAGACATTGGGAAGTTACATTTTAATTTATTGACTTGTTTCCAGTTGAGATACAAATACTTCTGTGGTATAAAAAGCAACCCAGAGGTTATGGTGATTATAATGTAAAACATTGACCAGTTTAATATCTAACCTAAGAATCATATTCTAACATTCTTCCTCAGAATGCTTATAGATATCCAGTTCCTCAAAATGCTCTGTATATCAGTTTTACCATTTGCTTGTTTTTTTCACTAATTAATAAATTGGATAGAAGCTTTGATATATATTCATTTCTTATTTGTATGAGTCAAGTTTTAATTTTTTGGAAACTTCATATATTTCTTGGAGGCACAGAATTCAGCCTTTCTTACTTCCTCCTATTTTGAGGGGAGGGGCATTATTTGCTTGCAATACCAATATGGAATTAATACGGCCAGCCTCCACGACCTTCATGTGGTCCCTAAGCTCCCAAGCCTGATTTCCTCAATACTTACACAGGGTTGAAAGGGAATGTCTTAGATTTAAGGTCAAGCTTAAAAATGAACAAATCAAAAGACTATAGATGCTGGCGAGGGTGTGGAGAGACGGGCACCCTCCTACACTGTTGGTGGCAATGTAAACTGGTGCAGCTGCTCTGGAAAACAGTGTGGAGACTCCTCAAAAAACTATCGATAGAACTCCCCTATGACCCAGCAATAGCACTGCTAGGGATTTACCCAAGGGATACAGAAGTGCTGATGCGTAGGTGCACATGTACCCCAATGTTCATAGCGGCACTTTCTACAATAGCCAAATCATGGAAAGAGCCTAAATGTCCATCAACTGATGAATGGATCAAGAAGATGTGGTATATATATGCAATGGAGTACTATATGGCAATAAGGAAGAATGAAATATGGCCATTTGTAGGAAAGTGGATGGACCTTGAGGGTGTCATGCTAAGCGAAATAAGTCAGGCAGAGAAGGATAGATACCATATGTTTGCACTCATAGGTCTAACAAACAGGAGAGACCTGGCAGGGGACCATGGGGAGAGGAAGGGGGAAAGAGAGCAGGGGAGAGTGAGGGACACAGATCAAGGGAGACTACTGAATACTGAAAAGGAACCATGGACTGAAGGGGGAGGGGGAGGGAGGGAGGGGGTGATGGTCATGGTGGGGGACACTTGTGGGGCGAAGCACTGGGTGTTATATGGAAACCAATTTGACAATAAACTATTATTTAAAAAAAAGAATCCTTGGGGAACTTGGACTGGAATATATAATTAATGTTTCTGTCACACTGTGAATTAAACTGGTATCCTTTTAGGGCTAGCCAGAGGACTTTATCATACATATCTTGGTATCTGTGGCAAAATGGAAATAGATTCCAACCAACTTTTCTATAAAAGACCATTTTGAATATAACCAGATGATAAGCTGGTGGATATCTGCCCTCTTTGCCTGCCTAGCATGCATTCTCCATCCTGCAATAGTACCCTGATTTTACTCGCTTACCCTTGGAGTCTTAGTGAGAGTTTCAATTAGAATGGTTAATTATCTCCTAGGCACGGGATGGGCTCATGACCCGTAGCACAGCCAATAGATGCTCTGGAATTTAAACCTTAAGTGAGTAATGTACCACCTGAAATAATGTCTGTGGCTCATTCATCCCTAGGACAAGGCCCTGAAGGGACTGCTTAATGGTACCCAACACGTAAATCCTGTCCTTATTGAGACCTGATTCTTCAGCTTAGTTTCTATCCTATGAACTATCCTGTCATTTCCAATCAATTCCTTTTCCGGCTTTTGTTAGCCAGAGTAAATGTCTAGGTTTGTAACCAGAGAACACTAATTGACAGATTTGGTGATTTTAAGTATCATTAAAATTGAAACATCAGATATTATATTGTTCTTTCATTGCCTTTTAGAACTAAAGATAATTGTAATAGCTAATAAATAACATTATTAAGTGCCTGCCACTGGTCTAGATTAGCTCATTTAATCCTCACAAAATTGCTATGACATGGAGAAACTGGGAGTCAGAGAGGTAAAGTATCTTGATCTAGTTTACACACTATTAAGTCATAGTACCAGGATTTGAACCCAGGCTATCTGGTGCCACATCCCTTGTTATTTATCAAATTTCTCCTTGGGACTAAAGACACCCTGTGCTTTGATGGGAAAAAGCTATCTTGCTGGTGATTTTCTGCTGCTGAGTGCCACTTATTCTCAGCAAAACCTTTGCATTTCACATCTAACAATCCGATAGCTGGTTTGAAATTTTATGTTGGTTAAAACATTGGCATGAAGAAGAACATTCTGTGCTTTCCAGATACTAAGTGGCTCTATTGGTGGACCAAAGGAGAGCTTACAATTCTCCAGGGTGCCCCTCTGGGTTTCTGGAAGGAGTGGCTCCTCCAGCTTTTCTATAGTTGCTCTGTGTACGGGATCAACATGATCAGCAGCAACTCTGGACTCCTCCCTTTGGTGTACTGGGGGAAACTGAACTAACGTTTTTATAAACAGAACTTTAGACTACAAATTTGGAATTAATACTCAGTTTTCTGCTCCTTCCCCAAATCTGGATTCTCTGATTTCTGTATATCTCTATTCTATCCTTTATATGTCTGGGTTCTTTTGAGGATCTCATCCAGTTGAACATATTACTGATTGAAGGGATGATCACAGGAGACACCACGTTACGTCAGCATTTCCTTTATTTACCTCCCTAGTTATAAATACCTGATTAGGGTGAATCTATCTGAGCACCAGAATCACTAGTGAACCCTTTACAAGCATGCAGATTCCCAGACCTATGCCAGACCTCTTAGAGGTAGGATCTAAGAATCTGATTCTGATGTCATGTTTGGAAATGACTGGTTCAAAGGAAAGACTTCTGAGAATACTTGGGATCTTTGATCCTTAGCACAGTCCTCTACTTCTCTGGGCATTGATTTCACAATCTGTAGAATTGAGAAACAGGGTCACCTCTGTCCACTTCACAGGTTGTTGTGAGGCTGATGGCTATGAAAATATTTTGGCAAACTGATTTGCTATTATTATTTTCAAGAAAAGGCAATTTACTAGGTGTTTGTACTGTGCTACGGAAATGGAGCTTGCAAAGTACAAGTGTCACAAACACACAAAATTTTCTCAAATGCAGATTGTGTGGGACATGTTTACACAGTCCCATTGCCATTCTGGGCCTGGATCTAAAACTAATTCTAGAAGTCAGTGTTGAAAGTAGTATAGGGAACTCTCTGCTTGTACCACCACTGTAGTCCCAATCCCATGCAAGGATGCCTAAAGTTCATTTAACAAAGGAAAGCCCTTCTATTCCACGAAGAAAAGACCCATCTTCAAAATACACTCATGAGATTAACAAATTTATTTGGACTGAACCAACAGTGGCATCGAGTGCAAACTTCTGTGATCCCTACTTGAGAGTGGCTTTGGAGAAGGCTGAGTGGTGAGCAGGAAATTCTGGGCAGCAGGAGGGGGCTGTTATCAAGTGTATTAGAAAGCGCAGACCAGAAACAATAGTGCAATATGCACAGATACACGAACATCAAAATCTTTTCTAGGACCAGCTCCTGGTTTGATACCTTACTTATTTCTAAGTGAGCAGCAACCCTATCTTTCTCACATCAGACTTGCCTGTCTTTTCTGGTGAAAGTTCAACTATCCTTGACATTTTGCTTGAGGAGATAAATATTTTTAAGTTTTTTCTTTCACAGTTGTCTCATGTGTGAGGAGGGGGGTGGGGAAGAAGGGTAGGAATCTAAATTCTAACTCAACCTAGAAGCAGTGAACTTGGTTATTTGTCAGTTGGTTGATTTAACTGAATCTTATTCAAATTACAATTTTAGAATTCCCAATAAAGCATACATAACATTTGTGCTGGGTTGTTCTTTCAACATAGCAATTATTCCCTGGGAAGAAAAAAATGTATAAAAAAGTTTGCCATTGATTCTGCCACTTCCCTTTTAGAAATCATGTATGTTCTGTTCAAGGCCATGGATATTTTAGGATTGAGATAGCAAGAAATCTTGACAAAAGGGCAAAACACGTTGGAGAAGAATTACAGGAAGGGGAGTTCTGGCTGGTAGAAAGCAAAGAGGAGATACGGCCTTGCATGCTTCAGCCTTCCACCAGCTGGGACTCACTATCTAATACCTCCAGTGACGTGTCTCAGATATCAGCGTCAGTGCTACAGGACTGAGGACTCACACCCACCAAAAACAAACACACCCCAAACTGAAAGCAACCCAGTCACTGATGGGAGTTTAGTATTAAGGGAAAAAACATTTTGTCAGTTTCATCTTTCTTAACTAAATAGTACAATCAAATTTATTTAAAAAGCAAATTTATTGTTTAGGCCTCTATTAGAATAAAGGGAGGAGGGAAGGGAAGAATGAGGGAAGGGAGGCGAAGAAAGAAATACTAGCTCTCTCTCTCTCTCTGCATACACACACACACACACACACACACACACACACACACACACACACATATATATATATTTTTTTTCTTTTGGTAAATTGCTCTGTCAGAGTTTACAAGAGATGAAATGGTATATAGGACCAATTTAATGTTCATTCTTTTCCCTAGCAAGAGATCAGAGAATCATCAAGCTTTTTTTTTCAGTTTTAATCATTTAGTGACATTTCCAGTGTTAACATGTAAATCGATGCAACTTGGGAGCCAGCAATAGCATCTACAGGCATGTGCAAACCTTGACGCCACTCCTCTCCCACAAACTTGCATGCTTTTCACTTCCCTGCCAAAGCAGGCGCATGAGAACAGCTGGCTCAGCTCTTACTAGTGAGAGAAAAAATATATACAGCCTGGATTTCATTTTTTGCTGACACCATGTATTTGAACTGGTGTGTTTAGACATTTTGGATGGAAAAGGACCTCTTAAGTTAGAAGGTCAGTCCTTCAGTAATGCAGAGAAAGCATTTGAAAACACTCTTGGGGACAAGGGATGGGGCGGGGCTATGAACCACAGTTCCCATTTTGCTATGAAAGCTTCACATTTCTAGTTTCATGACTAGCTCTTTCCTATTAGAAAAGTTCAACTTAGATTTTCCTCTACCTCCTTTTCCCCCCTCCTGTGCATTTTTATTATATACTTGTTCTTGTAGTAATCTAGGTTTCATGATGAGTCCTTACTCCCACAGAGCTGGTCCCCACTGTTGTCATAAAGCAGCAATACTCCAAGGACGTCAGTCTGGAGGACTCAGGGAGGGGGTCAGTGAGTCTTCCCACCTCACTTGTGGCCACCTCTCCAAACTGCAATAACCCAGTATCCAATCTAAGAGCAGTGTGCTTCCTATGTATAGTTTAAGACAAGCCCATAATTCCCCTATGCTGTGGCCCCTGAGGCCGTCTAACATAGAGATCCTAGAGGCCCCACTGCCCTGCAGTGTTTGATTGTCTCTGTGAAAACGTAGTGTTTAGTATTGCATAGCAATAACTACCTCATGGGATTACTGAGGATTTGATGAGATAAGTAGGTAAAGCATCCACTATAGTCCCTGACAGGCAGTAAGTGCTCATTAAAGATGTTAATTCTCTAGGTTAGTTCACCTACTTTCTCCATAATCCGCTTGAATTAATTATATTATCTAAAAGGGCAGCACATGAAATCCCTATTGGGGAAAGGGCTGGGTTCCCCATCAGAAATAATTCTCATTTTGTGATGTTTAGTGAGACTTAACCTTCAGGTGTCATAGATCTTAAAACAATTATTAATGAAAGTCTATAAAATAAATTGAAGATAAAGTCTGGATGACTAAGAAAAATGCACTAATCATGACCTGGTGCAAGCCTTACACAATGCATTTTCCATCTACACTTGTAGATCTTTTGCTTTTACCTGTGATGTCTATCTCTAGCACTGCAAAGAGGGATCATACTGGAGTCCTGGAAAACTGCCAAATCACCTCCTTGTTGAAGTGGTTGGTACAATTTCTGAGATGAATGAAATTCCTCCTTGAAAGGACCCATTTATTTTTAGACTTAAGTTTGTATCATGTGAGTTGAAAACTGGGATTTGTATATGAAATTGCTCTTGAAGGATAAGACTTATAGAGAGTCAGTTATAACCAGTTTGTTTAAATTGAACCTAGAGCAAGGCAGGACTGTGAGAGAGAGGGACAGATCGACTTGCCAGCGAGTCTCAAGAGTGTTCAAACCTGTTGAACATGTTCATGGGAGCAGGATGCACCCTGGGGGAAGCCAGATCCAAAAATAATGGCCTTACATGGTATAAGGATGTCATAACTTTGATCTTCGCAGGCTGACTCATTTTGACAAAGCTTTGCAAAGGCACAACTATATATTGTGAAAGTTTGTATATGAATTAGAACTCTGGAATATGGGTTTTCATAAGTGGTTGCTTAAAAATGAGATCCGACAATGTAACATTCTACTCATGATATACAGCACACTGTTCAGCCCCTTTGTTGATGCCTGAAATAATGAGTATGGCAAAATTGTAATGTTTTTCAAGAGTCTGTGGACACGTAGGGGTCTGAAGACATTATTCTCAGTACCCTGTATTTTGAGGTGTGTGTGTGTATTTTCAGTTCAATGATGATATTTTAAATTATTTTTTACCCTTACATAAATAAAAGTTTTTGCAGTGGTAATTTATAACTGGAAGTTGCTTTCATAACTTATTATCTTAGATCAATGTGCTTTAAACCAGGGACTTGACATATTCTTGGTGATCCTTATAAAAGAGTCTATTCTTTTTACTCAAGAATGAGAAACATTGTACCTTGGGCAAGTGATTTTACCTTAAGCCCTAATTTCTTGATTTATAAAACAGGATTTATTGTGCCTCCTTCAGAAAGTTGCTATGGATTAAATGAGGACAATGTTTATAACGTAGATTCTCAATAAAATGTTAATACTCTTCTCTTCTGAGCTCCTTTTCCATCCTATTGGGGACATACAGAGGTACGAAACAGGTATAAGGATTCCAATAATAGATATTTAGCTTCCATTCTTCAAGTAAAGAAGATAGAATGGTTTGAACAAGTTTTTGCCATAAGTCAGGCTTTTAGAAAGTTAAATGTAGTCATGATGTAACTCCAGATTCACTGAGAAGGAATCTCATAATTGTGAGTAGAATGTTCTCTAATCCAAGTGTGATTGGAGTGCCTTATATTTTCCAGCCTTCTATGGTTGTCCTTTCCATTAATATTCAAATAAAAATTATGCAAACTCCCATTTGCTTGCCCACAAGAAACTCATTTACTATAGTTTTCATCATAAAGATCTTTTACATCCTTGGTTAGGTTTACTCCTAGGTACTTTATGGTTTTTCATGCAATTGTGAACGGGATCAGTTTCTTGATTTCTCTATCTGCTGCTTCATTATTGGTGTATAGGAATGCAACTGATTTCTGTACATTGATTTTGTACCCTGCAACTACACTGAATTCATGGATCAGTTCTAGAAGGCTTCTGGTGGAGTCAGTTGGGTTTTCCATATAGAGCATCATGTCATCTGCAAAAAGTGAATGATTGACTTCTTTGCCAATTCTGATGCCTTTTATTTCCTTTTGTTGTGTGATTGCTGATGCTAGGACTTCCAGCACTATGTTAAACAACAGTGGTGAGAGTGGACACCCCTGTCGTGTTCCTGATCTCAGGGGGAAAGCTCTCAGTTTTTCCCCATTGAGGATAATATTGGCTGTGGGCTTTTCATAAACTGCTTTTATAATGTTTAGGTAAGTTCTTTCTATTCCGACTTTCCCAATTGTTTTTATTAAGAAAGGGTGCTGTATTTTGTCAAATGCTTTTTCTGCACCTGTTGACAGGATCATATGGTTATTATCTTTTCTTTTGTTAATGTGATGGATCACATTGATGGATTTGCAAATATTGAACCATCCCTGTAACCCAGGAATGAATCCCACTTGATCATGATGGATAATTTTTTAATATGCTGTTGGATTCGATTTGCCAGTAACTTGCTGAGTATTTTTGCATCTGTATTCATTAAGGATATTGGTCTGTAGTTCTCCTTTTTTTTGCTGGGTCTCTGTCTGGTTTGGGTATCAAGGTGATGTTGGCTTCATAGAATGAGTTTGGAAGTTTTCCTTCTAGTTCTATTTTTTAGAATAGTTTGAGAAGAATGGGTGTTAGCTCTGCTTTAAATGTCTTGTAGAATTCCCCTGGGAAGCCATCTGGCCTTGGGCTCTTATTCACTGGGAGATTTTTGATAACGGGTTCAATTTCCTCACTGGTTATCGGACTATTCATGCCCTCTATCTCTTCCCATTTGACTTTTGGCAGTGCATGTGCAGTTAGGAATTTGTCCATTTCTTCTGTGTTGTCCAGTTTGTTGGCATGTAATTTTTCATAGTAATCTCTAATGATTGCTTGTATTTCTAAGGGATTGGTTGTAATAGATCCATTTTCATTCATGGTTTTGTCTATCTCAGTGCTCTCTCTTTTCTTTCTGAGGAGCCTGGCAAGAGGTTTATCAATTTTGTTTATTGTTTTCAAGGAACCAACTCTTGGTTTTATTGATCTGCTCGACTGTTTTTTTTTTTTTTGATCCTATATTGTTTATTTCTGCCCTGATCTTTATTATTTCTTTTCTTCTGCTGGATTTAGGGTGATCTTGCTGCTCTCCTTCTAGTTCCAGTAGGTTCTCTATTAGATTTTGAATTTTCACTTTTTCTTGTTTTTTGAAATAGGCCTGGATTGCAATATACTTTCCTCTTAGGACTGCCTTTGCTGCATCCCAGAGATTTTGGATTGTTGTATTTTCATTTTCATTTGTTTCCATGTATTTTTTAATTTCTTCTCTAATTGCCTCATTAGCCCAATCTTTCTTTAGTAGGGTGATTTTTAACCTCCAGATTTTTGGAGATTTTCCAGATTTTTTCTGTGGTTGATTTCAAGTTTCATAGCATTGTGATCTGAAAGTGTGCATGGTATGATCTCAGTTCATTTATATTTATGGAGGGCTGCTTCATTCCGCATATGTGATCTATCTTGGAGAATGTGCCATGTGCACTCGAAAAGAAGGTGAATTTCCTAACTTCAGGGTGCAGAGTTCTAAAAATATCTATCAATTCCATCTGTTCCAATGTGTTGTTCAGGTCCATTGTTTCTTTAGTGATTTTCTGTCTAGTTGATCTATCCATTGCTGTCAGTGGGGTATTAAAGTCCCCTGCAATTAGCACATTCTTATCAATAAGATTATTTCTGTCTGTGATTAATTGTTTTATGTATTTGGGTGCTCCCGAATTTGGCACATAGATGTTTATAATTGTTAGCTCTTCCTGATGGAGAGACCCTGTAATTATTATATAATGTACTTCTTGATTTCTTGTTACTGCCTTTACTTTAAAGTCCAGTTTTTCTGATATAAATATGGCTACTCCGGCTTTCTTTTGGCATCCAGTCGCATGATAGATATTTTTCCATCCCTTTACTTTCAACCTGAAGGTATCTTCAGGTCGAAAATGAGTCTCTTGTAGACAGCAAATAGATGGATTTTGGTTTTTTATCCATTCTGCTACCCTGTGTCATTTGGTTGGAGCATTCAGTCCTTTTACATTCAGTGTTATTATTGAAAAATGTGGATTTAGATTCATTGTGTTCTCTGTAGAATTCATGTTTATAGTGGTGTCTCTGGCACCTTGTATTCTTTGCAACATTCCCTCATATAGTCCCTCTTCAGATTTCTTGTAGGGCTGGTTTGGTGGTCGTGAATTCTCTCAATTTTTGTTTATTTGGGAACACCTTTATCTCTCTATTTTGAATGACAGGATTGCTGGATAAGGGATTCTTGGCTGCATTTTTTTTTTCTGTTCATCACATTAAAGATTTCCTGCCATTCCTTCCTGGCCTGCCAGGTTTCGTTAGATAAGTCTGTAACCACTG
Organism: Mungos mungo; assembly: GCA_004023785.1. Taxonomy (NCBI): domain Eukaryota; kingdom Metazoa; phylum Chordata; class Mammalia; order Carnivora; family Herpestidae; genus Mungos; species Mungos mungo. The sequence continues at coordinate 82,992 of PISW01007694.1, forward strand.
TGATAGGTTTTCCCTTTGTATGTGAGGGCCCTTTTATCCCTAGCTGCTTTCAGATTTCTCTCTTTATCTTTATAATTTGCCAGTTTCACTATGATATGCTGTGCTGAAGGTTGATTCAAATTATGTCTTATGGGGCTTCTTTGTGCCTCTTGAATTTGAATGTCTATTTCTTTATCCAGATTTGGGAACTTCTCAGTTATAATTTGGTCTAGTATCCCTTCAGGACCTCTCTCTGTCTTCCTCTTCAGGAATTCCTAAGATACGGATTTTGTTCCATTTGATTGTATCAGTCAGGTCTCGAATTCTCCTTTCCTGCTCTGGATCAATTTCTTTTTTTCTTCCTTTTTTTTTTTTTTTTTTTTTTTTTTTTTTTTTTTTTTTTTTTTTTTTTTTTTTTTTTTTTTTTTTGGCTTCCTCTTTTGCTATAACTATATCTTCTAATTCACCTATTCTTCTCTCTGCCTCATCAATCCTTGAGGTGGCTGCTTTCATACTATTGTTCACTTCATTTATAGCCTTTTTAACTCGTCACACGTATTTTCAAAGTTCCTACTCATTGTATTAGTTGCTTCTCTGATGCTTTTTTCAATCCCAGAGATTAATTTTATGACAAGTTTTTAAAATTCTTGTTCAGTTATGTTGTTTAGATCTGCTTTGTGCAGTTCTGTGGCTGTGACTTCTGCCTGCAGATTCTTCATGGCAGAGTTCTTTCGTTTTGTCATTTTGGCTAGTTTTCTCTCTCTTGTCAGTTTTAAAAAGCTCGTTTTGCACTGGTGCCCCCATAGACGCCACTGCCAACTCCCAGCTGGGATCTCGTAGTGGGAGGGAGCATTTTCTCTTGGTGCGAGCTAGGATTCGCGCTGCTCTTGCCCAAGGTGCCGGGCGCTGCTGGAAATGAGGTGTGCGCTCCTGCAGCTGAAGCGCACCCCCTGCCTCCACTGCCGCCAACTCCCTGCCGGGATCGCATCGGGGTGCAGGCTCTTTTTACCCTGCTGGCACCCGGGATTCGGGATTTGCGCGGCCAATGCTGGAGGCGAGATTCGCCATGGAAATGAGGTGTGTGCTCCGGCTCCCGCAGCCGAGGCTGAAGTGCAGGTCTCTGGGGCCACGGCCGCCACTGCTGCCACTGTAGCCTCCGCTGATTCCCTGCCGGGATTGCGCAGGGGTGGAGGCTGTTTTTTCCCCTCGTGCCACCCGGGATTTGGGCTGCCCGGCAGTTATATATGGAGTGAGAGTTTTTCTCTCCATGCAGGGTTAAATGTTCTTTATTCCTTCTCTAGAGACAGTACTATGAGCGTGTTCAGTTTCTCTTTCTCTTCCCTTTGTCTCTCAGGGTTTCCGCGTACTTTCCGTGTGTTGGGCTGGGGCTCCCACCTCCCCTTCTGTCTCGGGCTGGCCCGTTTTCCAATCTCCCCAGTTCACACACTCACTCAGGCATCTTTGAGGTTGTCTTCTTTCTGGAGTCTGTATTTTCTCCTTCCGCTCTGGCAGATGAGAGTAGTGTCCTTCTTATTTCGATAGCTTGGGCGGAGGAAGTTTACAGAGCTTCCTTCCTCTCCACCATCTTGACTCCTCCCCCTGAAAATCTAATTTAAAATCAAGTCATCAGGGTCATTTGGTAGTTCAGTCAATTAAATGGCACACTCTTGATCTCAGTGCAGGTATTGATCTCAGGGTCATGAGTTCAAGCCCCACTTTAAGCTCCATGCTGGGTGTGGAGCCTACCCCGAATCCCGGGCGCCAACAGGGGGAAAAAATAGCCCCCACTCCTACCTGACACGGCCAGGGAGTTGGCAGCGGAGGCGGCGGTAGCTCTCGCTTTGGCTGAGGTTGTGGCTGGGGGGAGCGCACATCTCATTATCGGCAGCGCTCTACGCCTCAGGCAGCAGCAGCGTGAATCCTGGCCGGCACCAAGAGAAACTGTTCTCTCTCCCTACAGGATCTTAGCTGGGAGTTGGTGACAGAGGCGGCGGCAGCGCACTCCCTGCTGGCACCAAGAGAAACTGCTCCCTCCTCCTACGCGATCCCAGCTGGGAGTTGGTGACAGGGGCGGCGGCAGCGCACTCCCTGCCGGCACCAAGAGAAACTGCTCCCTCCTCCTACGCGATCCCAGCTGGGAGTTGGTGACAGAGGCGGCGGCAGCGCACTCCCTGC
>PISW01007695.1:0-61610 GCA_004023785.1 Mungos mungo
GATTGAGCCGCCCAGGCGCCCCAACACCCAGTTTTCTACTGAAGAAACCTTGTAATCTGGGGGACCCACTTCTAAGCTTTCAGTTTTTCTTCTCAGCTCTACTGTGTGGCTCAAATCATTGTCCCAAAGAGAACCTTCTTAGAACCACGGCCCAGGATAGGAACTAGAACATTCGATCCTTGGAAGCCCTTCTTGGGTTCCTCCCAACCATTCATTACCCTCGCCTTCTTCCTGAAGGTAACTACCGTCCAGATTTCCAAACGCAAGGGCCCGTCGTGTCTGTTTCTGAACCTCTGGTACATGTCACCAAAGAGCCTGTATGCTTTCATGTCTGGTTTCTTTCACTCGGCAACATGTTTCTGAGGTGCATCTGTGTTGCACGCCTTCCTCACTGCTTCCTATCGCCTTGCAGGAGTCCGTTGGATGAATTGGATGAAGAGACCATGGTATCCACTCTACTGCTGATGGGCATTTGAACAGCTCCCAGTTTCAGGAGATAAATGCTGTGGCGAACAATTTTGTGTGTGTCTTTTTTTTTTTTAATGTATGTTTATCATTGAGAGACAGAGCATGAGCATGGGAGGGGCAGAGAGAGGGAGACACACAGAATGTGAAGCAGGGTCCAGGCAGAGCCTGATGCGGGGCTTGAACTCACAAACCGTGAGATCACAACCTAGGCTGAAATCCGACGCTCAGCCGACTGAGCCACCCAGGCACCCCGTCTTGTACGTGTATTTTGATGCCCACGTGCTTGAATTTCTGCTGGAGATCAGGGGCTGGAGATGTTCAGTTTTAGTAGATTCCACCAGGTTCCTAAAGCTGTTGAACCAATGTATTCCCACCAGGAGGAGGGAGCGTTCTCGCGGCTCCTACCCTCCCATTTCTCCTGCTGCTGTCAGTCCTTCTTTCCAGCTTCTGGCTCCAAGATAGTTTCCTGCACTCCCCCGAAGAAAACATCTTCCTGAGAAGTTCAGGTTCTTGTCTACAGCCATTTTAAAAATAGCTACTGTCTTAGCAACCAGAAAGATTCTCTTACTTATTATTTTTAAAAATTTAAAATGTTTATTTTTGAGAGAGAGAGAGACAGACAGACTGCACAAGCCGGGGAGGGGCAGAGAGAGAGGGAGACACAGAATCTGAAGCAGCCTCCAGGGTCTGAGCTGTCAGCACAGAGCCCGAAGCAGGTCTCGAACTCACAAACCCTGAGATCATGACCTGAGCTGAAGTTGGATGCTTCACCAACTGAGCCACCCAGGTGCCACCAGAAAGATTCTTTTAAAGCTAAGTAAGATGCTGATCCTTTCTTGCTCAGATCTCTCTAGGGCTTTGTTCTTAAAGACTCAGTCTGTGCCCTGTGGCTCTGGTCCTCACCTGCTCTTTCCACCTCCTTTGTGGCCACCACTTACCCCCGTCACTGGCTCCGGTCCCTCTGACCTTTTCGTTCCTTAAACACACCAAACCCGCTCCACACCCCACACCTACTGTTCCCTCTGCGGGCGGTGCTCTTCGCCAAACATCTGCCCGGAGCTCCTTGGCCGCCCATCTTGGCTCCAACGTCACTTCTCAGGGATGTTTCGCTTGACTTAAAATTTGGCATAAGCAAAAACAACAAAACAAAAAATTTTACTGCGTGCCTCCAGTGGAAAACTGTATTGTTTCTAGGACACTCTTCCTGTGGATTCCTCTCTGATTCCGTTGCCTCCGAGCTATTTTAGTGTTGGAAGATGTAGATCTCCTACGGCAATGCAAATGATTCTTGTCTTTGGACAGGCAGATAAATTGCATCGGGGCGTTCAATTGACTTCCATCCCCTTCTGCGGAATAAGGAAGAAGCCAGTTTCGAATCCATTTGCAAATTCATTTCAACATTCCCCGTCTATAAATGTGTCTGTTCTTTGATTTCTCCTTTGAACTGGTTGTAACATCTGCCCGCTTCCCTCATTAATAATGAGTTAAATACAATCTTTAACACGGTTCATTTTCTTTTTTATCTGCATGAGAGACACGATGTTACCTTTTTTGAAAATTATGTTTTAACACTGACCTGCCCCCACCCAAACTCCTTGTATCTTTAAAAAAAATTTTTTTTTAATGTCTTTTATTTAGTTTTGAGAGACAGAGAGAGACAGTGCGACAGGGGAGGGTCTGAGAGAGAGGGAGACACAGAATCTGAAGCAGGCTCTAGGCTCTGAGCTAGCTGTCAGCACAGAGCCCAACACGGGGCTCGAACCCACGAAACGTGAGATCATGACCTGAGCCAAAGCCGGTGCTTAACCGACTGAGCCACCCAGGCGTCCCCAAACTCCTTGTATCTTGTTGACTCTGTTTAACTTTCTTCAGAGCTGGATCTTCATCTGAAATGACTTTGTTTCTTTCTTTCTTTACTTGTTTTCAGTAGGTCTTTCCCTGTCTGGATCACGGCGTGGGCTGCGCGCTCCAAATAAATATAATGGATGAAATGAAGGAAAGTCGAATGGCAGCTGTATCCTGGCCCTCATTCCTTCCCCCTGTCCTTCCTTTCCAGTAGGGCCGTCTGTCTTATCTGTGATCAACCCCTGTTGTTCCCATGGATCCTCCCCTGTAGGTTAAGCAAGGCCAGGCCAAGCCCTGTTCTTGATGTTTCTGGCAGGTAAATAAATCATGTGTTTATGGGTCACATCAGCCTTCAGGCATTTCCCCATTGAGCAGATTGGTAAGCAACCTGGTGAGACTGGGTAACTTTGGGAGTGAGAAATCCTTCTGCAAAAGCGTGGATTTCAAGATCTCATCCTCCCAATCAGGAAATGGGGTTCCCGGAGGTCAAGTGCTGGAGGTCAGGTGGCTGGCTGGTGCCAGAAATAAGGACGGGCCTCTGACTCAGAGATTAGCACTGTTTCAATAATAAAACCAGCACACGGAGCCTGCTGTGTGCCAGGCCTTTCTTTAGGGACTGTGTCCATGAACTCATCCTTAGGACAGCATGACTTTTAGACGAGGGAACCGAGGTCCAGAGGAGACGGTGGCTAGTCTCAGGTCCCACAGCAACGAGTGGTACCGCCAGGACCTCAGCCCAGACGGGAGAGCCCCAGAGTGTCCACACTAACCACCGCACCAACTAGAAGACTCTGGAGGAGAAGCAAATACTTGCTGAAGACGTATTCCAGGCCGAAGGGTTTCTCATGCCTCCGCTGGTGTCATCTTCTCGAGAGCCACTGGGGGAGGTGCTAGCATTGACCTGAGAGGTTCCAGAGTCCCCAACACCATCCTTGTTTTTGACACCAACTTCAAAGTCCAAGGGTCCTCAAGACCATGCTCAAGTTTCCAAGAAGGACTCAGAGAACTCGGAAAAGTTGCTCTTGGGGCTCCTGGGTAGCTCAGTTAGTTAAGTGTCCGACTTCATCTCGGGTCGTGATCTCATGGTTCGTGAGTTCGAGCCCCGCTTCGGGCTCTGTGCTGACACCTTGGAGCCTGGAGCCTGATTCAGATTTTGTGTCTCCTTTTCTCTCTGTCCCTCCCCAGCTCGTGCTCTGTCTCTCAAAAATGAATAAAAGTTAAAAATCAAAAAAAATTAAAAAACGAAAAGAAAAATTGGTCTACTCACTGTTATGGTTCATTACAGCAAAAGGATGCAGATTAAGATCAGCTGAGGGAGGAGGTGCAGGGGCTAGAATCCCGGAAGCGCCCAGGTCCAAGCCTCTGGTTGTCCTATTCCAGCAGAGGTGTGCTAACGGCATTAACTTCCAGGGACAACGTGTGACATCTATACAGAGAATTGCCAACCAGAGAGGCTCGCCTGAGCCTTGGTGGCCAGAGTTGATACTCAGGCATGGCTGACTTAGTCTCCAGTCCCTCCAGAGGTTGCACTGACATCACAAGGTCCCAGGCGCCCTACCATAAATCACGTGTTGACCTCGGCTCTGTGGTGTGGCCCACGGCTCCCAGGAGAAGTACTCCAGGGGCTTAGAATTTGCCTCCTGGGAGCTGGGGACCAAGGGCCAGACCTCTCCATAGGCAAGGCTAACCCTTTGCTGCACATGTGTCCATTTTGCAGAAGAGGAAATGGAGTCTTGGAGATGTTAAATGCCTCGCCTGGGTCACGTAGCTTGATCCAGGATCCGAGGCCCGACATCCCCACTCCAGGACCCCCTGCATCTGGTGCTCTTCCTGGAAACGTCACTGCCTCCACTGAGAGCGACAGTAATTGGAAGCGGAGATTTTTGTCATCGTCCCATTTCTCCAGCTGTCAGATAAGTCACGTCTAGTGTATATTTAATTTAAGAGCTCTGTCATCTCGGTGCCGTTCTGGGGCCCTGGGCAGGGATCTGTTTGGGAAACTGTGTCACATCCAAGAGCCTACTTCCTGCGGCCAAACGACCACACTTGGTGTTGTTTCTGTGTGATTGCAGAAAACTCCGCAGACGAGGGATGGAAACACGTACTTAACACTTACTTTTCAGGGGTCTTGCCCCTTGCACTGGGAAGGTCTTGCAGGTGCTACAGTGAATGAATTAGACACAATCTGGGCCTTTTCATGGAGCTCTCAGTTCTGTGTTGTGGGAGGAAGGGAAACAGACAAATCGCCACATGTTATTCCCACTGTTCCCTTCTTTTTTTTTTTTTCTTAATGTTTATTTATTTTTGAGAGAGAGAGAGACAGAGTGTGAGCAGGGGAGGGGCAGAGAGAGAGGGAGATACAGAATCGGAAGCAGGCTCCAGGCTCTGAACTGTCAGCATAGAGCCTGACGTGGGGCTTGAACCCATGAACTGTGAGATCATGACCTGAGCCGAAGTCGGCCGCTTAACCGACTGAGCCACCCAGGCGCCCCTGTTCCCCTTTTCTTGAGCAGGCTAGGATCCAGCTAGAGCTACTTACTGTCAGATATTTACTGAACAGTTACTATGTGCCTGGCTTGGGTCAATGGGAGGGCCTTGGGAAGAGAGTGTGGACAGACATGTCTCTTCCCCCCTTAACCTCATCCTCACTTAAATGGAAGCCAAGCTTATCTACACATATCTTCAGGCAAGTGGAAGAAATACACAGACATCTTTCATAGGTAACAGTTCCCAACAATGGCGTAAACCAGGAAGGAAACAAACACAAGGCCAGGGCAGATGACCTTGAGGCTTGCCAGAAGTCAGGGCAGGTGGAGGTTGAGGGTGTTCCATAGGGGGCGACATTGAGGTTGAGACCTGCTGTATAAAGAGGAGTGAGCCATGTGAAGAATGAGGAATAGGGACGCCTGGGTGGCTCAGTGGTTGAGGGTCTGGCTTCGGCTCAGATCATGATCTCGCAGTTCGTGGGTTCGAGCCCTGCATCAGACTCTGTGCTGACAGCTCAGAGCCTGGAGCCTGTCTTCTGATTCTGAGTCTCCCTCTTTCTCTCTGACCCTCCCCTGCTTGAGCTGTCTCTCTCTCTCTCCCAAAAATAAATAAAACATTAAAAAAAAAAAAGAATGAGGAATAGTGTTAAGGCAGAGAGAACAGCATGTGCAGGAGACCTGAGGGAGGGAAAAGACCAGTTTGGCCAGAATGTGGGGATGGAAGGGACAGATTTTTCCCCAGGGGTGGTGTGTGGTGGGGAGCTGTTGACCCCTTCTCAGAAGGGATTGGCATGCTCTCACGTATCCAAGATCCCTGGCATGCTCTCACATATCCAAGATCCCTCTTGGACTGGCATGCTCTCACATATCCAAGATCCCTCTTGGACGTAACTGGAGACTGCTTGGGGGTGGGGCGGCCTCAGGACGCCGCCTGCTGCTTCTTACCTCTAGCCTGTGCATAGGCCGTGCCCTCTACCTGGAGTCCTCACCCAAGCTGCAAAGCGCCAGGGCTGCCCGCGCTTGCCCCTCCTCAACTTTTCTGAGTGAAGCGACTGCTAAACAAGTTCCTTCCTAGGCTCCACTCATGTCTCTTAGACTGTCCCAGGCCATGGCGTGTCTGTGGCTGTGAAGATTCAGCTCAGAGTCCCCATTTTCTCTACTGCCTCTCCCAGAGCCGGCGTCTGCAGTGATGCCCTGGAGGCCTGCCAGAAGTCAGATGCACCTCCTGTCCCAGAAGAGGAACATTCCAATGGGTTCAATATTGATTCAGGGTCATGTGTGTTCTAACATTTATTTGATTTCTGACACTGTAATTTGTTTGATTATGTGATGAGCTGGAAAATGATAGTAGGGATGTTTGGGCATCTGGTCCTACTGTTCTGTGACCATGGAGAAGTTGTTTTATCTCTGGGGGACAGTAGTTATCATGATAAGAGCTGACACCTTTAGGCACCACTCTCTACAATGAGCACCCTGTAAAGGTCAGAGTATGCACCCATTCAAGCTTCACATCCACCCTATGAAATCTTGTCTGGACCATCATCACCACTATTGTTATCACTGTCAATTACCATCATCACCACCACCATCACCACCATCACCACCATCACCACCATCACCACCATCACCACCATCATCACCACTATTGTTATCACTGTCAATTACCATCATCACCACCATCATCACCACCATCACCACCATCACCACCATCACCACCATCACCACCATCACCACCACCATCATGTCCATCATCACCACCTTCATCACTGTCATCACCACCATCATCACCATCATCATTACCATCACTCCCACTATTACCACCATCACCACCATCATCACCACCATCATGTCCATCATCACCATCATTGCCTCATCTCCATCATCATTACCATCACTTCCACTATTACCACCATCATCACCATCATCACCATCATCACCATCATCACCACCATGAAAACCATCATTGTCACCATTATTATCATCATCACCCCCATCACCACCATTATTGCCCAAATCATGACCATCACCGCCACCATCATGACCATCATTGCCACCAGCATCACCACCATCATTATCACCATCTTTCCTATCATTGCCATCATCCCCACCACGGTCATCACACAATCAATTCACAGGAAGAAATGAAACTAAGCAACTAGTACACACACACACACACACACACACACACACACCAGAGGTGGGATTCAAACCCAGGTACTCTGACTTCAGTGCTCCACTCTCACCAGTCAGTCACATTTCTCCTCGGCTCTCCTTGTAAAACTCCATGGTTGGATTTAATGGCCTCTAGAACCTGCTACTCAGAGTGCGGGCTCTGGACCAGTAGCACCAGTGTCACCTGAGAACTTGTCAGGATCGCTGAATCTCAGGCCCTGCCTTGATGCTCCTGAATCAGAATCTGTATTTTAATTTATTTTATTGTATTTATTTTTTAAAATGTTTTTATTTATTTTTGAGAGAAAGAGAGACAGCGTGAGCAGGGGAGGGTCAGAGAGAGAGAAGGAGTCACAGGATCTGAAGACAGGCTCCAGGCTCTGAGCTGTCAGCACAGAGCCTGACACGGGGCTCGAACCCACGAACCATGAGATCATGACCTCAGCCCAAGTCGGACATTCAACCGACTGAACCACCCAGGCATCCCAGAATCTGTATTTTAAGAAGATTCTCTAGGTGATCTGTAGGCACTTGAAGTTTGAGAAACTCCACCGTATGACATTTGTCCTCTAACATTCTGTGAACTAACACCTCTGCATGGGGTGAAGGGTCCCTTCTGTTTGACAATATGACTCCTACGTGCCCCTTCCTAACCAATCCACTGAAGGGAGGCTGGGCGGAGAAATTCTTGCTTCCTTCTCAGGAGTGTCTTCTTGTTCCACAGGTAAGGTCAAGTGCTTCTCAGACTACATGACCAGTGGATCCCCAGGAGAGATTTGGACAGTTTGAGGCGGTTGCTGAGCAGAACTCTGCCCTTGCCAGGTAGGGAACGGTTGTTGGCTGGGCAGGTCTTCGCCTAGGGAGAGGTGTCTGCCCATGTGGCTCAGCCCAAGGCCTTGGTGCTGCTGGTCCCCCCCGCACCCCCAGCCTGGAAGGCCCCTCCTCCACTTCTTACAGCTGGTTCCCTGCTGCCACTCACATCTCTGCTCAAAGGCCACCTCCCCAAGAAGCCTTCTTGACTCTCCATCTAACATAGTCCCCGCCCACCCCCAGTCACAACCTCACCCGATTTGCTTCTCCGAACTCACCACTGTTTAAAATGATCTTCTACGACTTTTTAAATACTTTTTTCTCAAGTTTACTTATTTATTTTGAGAGAGAAAGAGCGCACACAAGTAGGGGAGGGACAGAGAGAGACGGAGAGAGAATCCCAAGCAGGGATCCCAGGCTGTTAGCCTGTCGTGCCTGATGCAGGGCTCGATCTCACAAACTGTGAGATCATGACCAGAGCCGAAATCAAGAGTCAGACACCCAACTGACTGAGCCACCCAAGTGCCCCTAAAAATGATCTTTTATGATCTTTTGTCGTCTGTGCTCCCCCCACAGAGAGTAGCTCCATGAGGGCCAGGCCCCCACGTTTCTGGTTTATCGCTGTGTCTCCAGAACCAAGAACACTGCCGAAGACTTAGTAGACACTCAATAAACATTTGTTGATGAATGAATAGCCTGAAACCCTAGAAGAAACGCCCATCTGGTGCTAATGTGCTTCAGAATCTAAATCATCCAGAAAAATAAGTGGATGTAGGGCCAAAGAACCCCAAAGGGCCAAAGTCTTTTTAAAAATTTTGTTTTTAATGTTTATTTATTTTGAGAGAGAGAGAGATAGAGAGAGAGAGAGTGGGAGCAGGGGAGGGGCAGAGAGAGAGGGAGACAGAATCCGAAGCAGGCTCTAGTCTTTGAGATGTCAGCACAGAGCCCGACGTGGGGCTCGAACCCACCAACTGTGAGATCATGACCCGAGCCAAAGTTGGACGCTTAACCGACTGAGCCACCGGTGCCCCAAAGGGGTGATTTTCACATCTCGGAAGTGGGAACCCAGCTCGGGCATGGTGTGGGAGCTGCGCACCCGAAATAGCAGAAAACAGGGGCAGAGTATCACAGCGCCTTTCAGCCACGGGCTTGCCAACAGAAGTAGGAAGGGGCTGGGGCCACAGGCGATTACGAGGAACCTTCTGGAGGGAACAAGAGTAGAGAGATGTGCAAATGCCCACCTGCCTCTGTGTCCTCCCCCGTGGGCACCGCGGTGCAGGCCCGAGAAATACCTCTTGTCTTTTGCGCAGAAAGAGAGATTGAGGAGAGAGGCTTTCTGCTCTCTGAGGCTAGGGGCCCCCTTAAGGATTTTTAGGGAAATCCTTAAAGCGCTTTCTGGGACTGGTGGAGCCTAAATCTGTCCTGGGAAGGTCAGCTGCCCGATGGCCAGCCAACCCATGAAGCCTTGGGAGCCGCATTTACGTATTAAAAGGCCACTTTTCGAGGAGAAATGCTGTGGACGCATTAAGCTGTCGCCTGTTCTTTGGAGAGCCATTATTAATGGAAAACAATAGATTAATAGTTTTAAAATGCTTGTTCAATAAGTAATTTTTATGGCTCTGGATAGAGCCCATTAAACATTTCTGTGTGTTATTATAAAGAAGTTTTAAGCGTAAAATCATAAAGTCAATAATCAGAGAATTAGTCACAGCGGCCAGCCACAGGCCATTAGTTTTAGGCGCTGTCAGAGACACCTGTGGCTTTCGCTGGAGAGTTTTCCTTTCGCGGCAGGGTTTCGTGGCGCCAGGTGGGGACAGAGAAATGACGGTGCCTGCTGCCTTCCATAAACTTGAGGGGACAGCGAGCAGGTGTGAGCAGCGGGATGCCAGGCAAATATTTACAAAGTGCAGACGTGAATGCAAAACGAAAACGATCCAGGTCAATTTGCACATCCAGGCGGAGACACTTTATTTCCCCAGTGATCGCCTACCTTTCAGAGCCGCCCTCTGCCAGAGGCACAGCCTTGATCTCTTGCTAAAGATAGAGGTGGAGGCTGTGTGCTTTTAAAAGGAACACATGTCACCAGATCCCCCACAAAGAGGCTTCCAGGGCTGTTTTCTGAAATAGTGTATCCATCCATCTCCCACCAAATACACAACTGAGCCAAGAATTTGAAAATGAAACTGTGAGCTTTAATTTTTTTTTAAACGTTTATTTATTTGAGAGAGAGAGAGCGTGAGGAAGAGGCAGAGAGAAAGAGGGAGACCCAGAATCCGAAGCAGGCTCCAAGCTCTGAGCTGTCAGCACAGAGCCCGATGCGGGGCTCAAACCCGCGAACTACAAGATCATGACCTGAGCTGAAGGTGGATGCTTAACTGACTGAGCCCCCAGGGGCCCCAAAACTGTGAGCTTTTAAAAGTGACTTTAAAACAAAATCATGACAAAGGCAATACCAGATGATTACGGAAACTAGAGAAAACCCAAAGAAAACAATAAAAGCAAACTGAAATCTCTCTACCGAGAGCGATCCCTCTAATTCACTCATCGACAAATATCTATTGAGAGCCCTCTACACGCCTAACACTCTTCTAGGCACTAGGGATGCAGGGATGAACAAAATCAACACTGCAGCCCATGGAGCTACATTTGGGCGTGGGAAGACCAGCAACCAACATAATAAATAAGTAAGTTAGATATCGGGTTAGAAGGTCACAAATGCTACAGAAAAAGGAAGCAATGGGGCGCCTGAGTGGCTCAGTCGGTTGAGCGGCCGGCTTCGGCTCAGGTCATGATCTCACAGTTCGTGGGTTCGAGCCCCGCGTCGGGCTCTGTGCTGACGGCTGGCTCGGAGCCTGGAGCCTGCTTCCGATTCTGTGTCTGACTCTCCCCTGCTCACACTGTCCCTCTCTGTCTCTCAAAAATAAATAAAAGACATAAAAAAATTAATTTGAAAAGGAAGCAGTGTTAGTAGGATAAAGACAAGAAGAGGGTGGGCCTCACTGAGAAAATGACGTTGGCACAAAGACTTGGAGGTGGGGGAGCGAGGTGCGTAGGAGCTCCAGGCCGAGGACTCAGTCAGTGCAAAGGCCCTGAGGCAGAAGTATGCCTGGACTGATTGAAAAAGGACAGGGAGGCCGGGGTGGCTGGAGCAGAGGGAGGGAGAGAAGGAAGTAGGAGCGGAGGTCGGGGAGGTGAGGGGGAAATCATGTGGGGCCTTCTAGGATTTTCCTTGAGGTGAAAAAGGGGGAGGTTTGAGCAGAGGTGGGACATGATCTGACCGTCGAAAGGGATCCTGATGGCTGCTCTGTGGAGAGCAGACCATTATGGGCTCGGGAGGTAAGGGAGAAGGTAGCTACAGAAACCCAAGCCAGGGACCAGCGTGGGGAGACGGTGTGAGATTCTAGGTATATTTTGAAGATAGAACAGATATGATCATGATGCTGTTTACCTCTTCAGTCTTGTCCTTTTACTGCGGCTTTTCTCCACTCCAGATAAGGAGCTTTGAGTTTGTCCCTGGGTGACTGAGATTTCTGAGACCACGTGCTGAGAAGTGGCCTCCGCAGGCGCGACCACACTTCTGCCCTTTGCTTATCATAGGGACCTGAAGGGGCCCAACCACCTGAATTCTTTTTTTTTAAAATTTATTTTAAATGTTTATTTTTGAAAGAGAGAGACAGAGCACAAGTGGGGGAGAGGGAAAGACAGAGGGAGACACAGAATCCAAAGCAGGCTCCAGGCTCTGAGTTGTCAGCACAGAGCCCATGGGGCTCGAACTCATGAACTGCGAGATCATGGCCTGAGCTGAAGTCAGATGCTTAACCAACTGAGCCACCCAGGCTCCCCCTGAATTCTTTTCTTACCAAATGTGGCTTCTCCCTGTATCCTGATCCTGAGTTCGAGTTTGTTTTTCATTTATTAAAATTTTTTTATGTTTATTTATTTTTGAAAGAGAGACAGAGAGAGAACGAGCAGGGGAGGGGCAGAGAGAGAAAGAGGCAGAGGAGCTCAAGCAGGCTCTCAGCTGACAGCAGAGAGCCCGATGAGGGGCTTGAACTCATGAACTGTGAGATCACGACCTGGGCTGAAGCCAGAAAGAGCTAAGTATGAGTGCAGACGTCAAGAAAGGGAACATCATATCATTATTCCTTTGTCGAAACAGAGTGGAGAGAGACAGAAGAGAGGGGCGTAGCCCAGGCTCTGCCCTCTCAGAGTTTTGGGACAGGCTTCTCTGTGTGTTAACCTACATCAGAGGCTGCCTCCTCCAGGAAGTCTTCCTGATAGTTGATCGCCTCTGTGTGTTGTTAGAACCTGCTTCTATCATTGCACCTGCTGCCCTGATTAATGAAGAAACTCCCCCCATAGCTTCCCAGGCTGGATCTGGAGTGCCTTGGGCGGGGTGGGGGGCTCATACCCTCAGCATCTGGGCCTGACACACAGTAGGTGCTTAGTAAGCGCTTAATCAAGTGAATAAATAGTGTGGCCAGATTCACAGAAGTTGATTGACCTTGGAGCTGATGGAGCATAAGCCTCAGGGCCCCTCCCTTGCACTGGCCGCTCAGGTGCGCAGAAGAACATGACTATGAACTTGGCAAAAGGTAAGTTTGTATTTTTTTTCCTAAAGAGGCCCTTTCCCCAGATTGTCTGAGCTCCAGATGCCACTCGGCCTGGACCCTGCCCAGGGAAGGTGCAGAGAGGTGGGGTTCGGGGGCTGGAGTCCGAGGGCTGGGCTGAGGCCAGTCAGTGGGGGGAGCAGACTCTTTTTCCTTGACCAAGCCCAGAGTTTCTCCCGAGGGGTCGAGGGGTCGCAGGACTAACCTATTCCTTCTCTTTCCCTTCCTTTCTTCAGTCACTTCCTCTTTGACACCTCACCCCCACCCCATCAACACACTGGCTTAGTCACTGACCTACTCTGAGCCTCACCTCATCCATAAAATGGGAACAGGAAAACCTACTTTAGGAGTCCTCTGCGGTTGAGGAAGATAAGGTGTGAACAAACGTTTGCTGGCCGTCAAGGGAAGTTTAGGTCCAAGCGCTTGTTCTGTCCGCCCAGATTCGGCTGTCCTGAAATCTGCAAATGTCCCAGCCCCGAGGGCTTCCTGGGGCGGGGCGGGCGGGGGTGGGGGGGGTGGGGGCTGTGCTGCCGCTGCCAGAGCCCAGAAGCCAGACCCAGGTTCCCAGGCTCCATAGCCTCGGTCTCCCTTCCCAGCCCCCTTCCTGACACCTTCCCGGCTCCCAGCCAGCTGATGTTAACCATGCTTGGTGTGAATAGTCACTGACCTATAATTGCAGCCTATTAACTGTGTTTCCCTCTTCTATTTGCACACAGGAATTTTGCCCTACTTCCAGAAAGCAAATTACAGGTTGGAAATCAGAATATTTCAAACAGGGGTGAAAAGGTTGGAGCAGAGCATCTGCTTCATAATGAAGGGTCCACTGTAAACATCCAGGCGGGGCCAGGAGAGTGTCTACTGTGGCCCCACATTCGTTCAAGCCATAGGCTCAGAGGGCCCAGGGGACGCGGCAGTGGCGGGTGGGGGGGACATCCCTGACTGGGCTTGTCTCCAAAGGCCGTGGCTCCTGAGCCTCGAGATGTGGCCGGCGGAGAGGTGGCCGTGGGAGGTGCGCTGTGGCACTGCTTTCCCACAGACGTCCGCTGGCCAGCGCCCGTCCCCCTGGCCTTGGTCCAAGCGACTTGGGAGGGGGATGGGATGGGGGAGCAGGTAGGTCTCTGAACCAGCTGGCATGGGGGCCAGCGGGAGCTCTGGGACTGTCACCGAAGTTACCACATTGTGCCCTTGTGTTCTCGCTGGCTAGACTGAAAAAAAAAGGCTCCTTCTTGACCTGAGTAAAGTCAAGGAATTGTAGCCTTTCAGCCATAAAGGACCTCAGATACAATCGGGTGCATTGTCCCCGGTTTAAAGAGGGGGAGTTGGAGGTTCCTCCCAAGCTGAGCTCCTTCGCTGCCTCGTGGGCCCCTTGCTGCCAGCTTTGTCTCGAGTCCCTCTGGGAGCTAAGCGAGATTTGGATGGGTGGCTGGTTGCAAACGCAAATGCCGACAGGGGCCAAACCCACCCCAGAAAGGAGCGTGCCAGGCCCAGGCGGCAGGACAGACCTGTGCTCACGTCTTTATTCAGCAGATACTTCATCGGCACCGCACCGGCGCTGTTCTAACCCCTTTGCAAATATTAACTCATTGCATCTCCATAGCGATCCTGGGCAGAGGGAGCTGTTACTCCCATCCTACAGATGGGAGCACCAAGGAGAGGGATCAGGAGGCCTCCGGAGGAGGCAGGCCATGAGCCAGGCAGAGGGGCGGAGCCATGGCCAAGGCCCCCTCCCACCCCCCAGCAGAAGGGCAGCCTTCACTCCACCCCAGCCCCGTCTGGTCAGCCTTTCAAACTCTTCATGAGAAACCGGAAATCCCTAATTGTATGTGAACCCTTCTGATGTTAAAAACTTGACTTTAATTTTGTAAACATGAAGTGGCTCCCAGAAAGATGCTGTATTTGACCTTGACAGGGGATACTGGTGTGCAAGCCCCTGCCTGAGAGTCGGGAACGATGGTCCTGGGGAAGGAAAGATGAGGGAGGGGATGGGAGAGAAGAGGTGTTGGGAGAGAGAAGGCAGCTCGTGACGACCACCATTCATTCAGCGAGCATTTATGTAGCACCAACTGTACGCCAGACACGGCACTGGTCCTAGGGGAACACATTTGAGTGAACTGTGGACTCTTGCCCCAGGAAGGCCCTGTAGCTGTGTTCCCGTCTGTCTGAATTTTAACAAGAGCGCTGTGGCAGAAGGGAGCCCCACTTCTGGGAATGCCCCAGGCCTGGAGACCTGAACTCCTCCTAGCCTGGGGCCTGGGCTAATAGGCAGACTCCTTGGATAGTCCTCGGCCTCCCAATCTTAAGGAGCAGGGCCCAAGTGGGCAGGGCTTTCTCTGCCCGCTTGCCTGGTGTTGGTCCTCCTAGGAGCCACAGGGCTCCACCCCAGGATCCTCAAGCATTGCCCCCAGGAGATGACTCTCCGAGCTGGGGCCAGTCACTTCTCCCGCTGCGCTGGGTCTGTAATTCTGGGAGCCACCGCCAGGGGGACGGTGCGGCCAGTGTCACCAGCAATGGGCTGAGTTATTGAGAAACACAGGACCGGCTCCTGGCCTGGGTGCCTGCTTTGTCTCCAACGACCTGCCGGAATGTCTATAGCATCCTTCACCAAGCGAGGTGTGGGAGTGCGTGGTGGCCCCACGTCCCAGCACATGGGCACAGAGCGGTGGGCAGCAGGCACCAGAGAGAAGACAAGTCTCTGCTGCCCCGGCCCCCCTCCCCCTGTCCCCTTGCCCCCACCTGAGAACCTCATCGAATTGACTGATTCATTCCTGGTGACTTCTGCAGCCCCTGCTTCCGCGCCTGCACCTTGAACTTGCATTAAGTTTTAATTAAAGCCGTTTCACCGGCCTTGCCCTTGGCTAAATGCAGCTGTGGGCACAGGGCACATAGATATTTAATACTCTGCCTCTCCCCGCTGAAGGCGCAGGGTGCCCAAGGGTGTACCCGAGCCGTGCCCGCCAGCAGCGATCGGCGCTCTTGCTTAAGTGTGCCCACAGGCCCCGAGCGGGAGGCCGGCAATAACTATTCATTGCCCTGGGTTAAGTGTGCCCATGGGCACCCGTAAACTCAATGCAGTGATTAGCGATTGCTCCCAGTGAAGGCTGCCCGAGGTCCTGCGGAATGTCCTCGGCCCTAAATATAGCCTCCGTGTGGGGCCTTAAAGGGCACGGTGCTGATCGCAAGTTCCCTTCCTTCTGGAAGCAGAATCGCTTCTCTCCTCAAATCCCAGCCTCCGGGGCTTCCCTGCCTTATTCCAGGTCGCAGCGGAGGGACGGGGTGGGGGAAGAGCGGGGGGACTTTGGTGGGGGCCCAGGGAAACGTGGAATCCTCCTCAACCCTCTCGCCACACCCCATCCCGTCTCTGCTGCCCAAGCGAAGGCAGCACCTGCGAAGGCAGGGAGACACAGGGGCTCGCGGGGCGCCCCGAGCCTGCCGCCAGCGGGCGTCCCTCAGGGCCAAGGGGGAGCAGGGCTGGGGCGCTGGGAAGGCTGAGCTGGCTGGGGTCTCCTCCTGCCTGCGGCTTCTTTTGACCTCTTGCAGCCCCCGTCTGTCCCTGCCTCTGGAGGAGTCGGCGGGGGGGGGGGGGGGGGGGGGGGGGGGGGGGGGGGGGGGGAGTGGTCTGGGGAGGTACTGTTGAGGCCAGTCAGTCCCCTGGGCCTCACCTCCACACTTTGTTCCGGGCAGGGGGTGGTCAGGTGCTGTCCGAGGGACCTCCCCTGGGGGTCTGTGCCTCCCTCCCTGCCCAGGTCTGAATTAAATGAAAGGGGGCTGCAGCAAGGAGGGACCGGTGGGAGAAGAGCTGGTGGGGGGGGGGGCGAGGCCGTGGCTCCGCAGGAGCTCCAGGAAACGTCCTCTGCTCTGCCCTCACTGGCACCTTCCCCACCATCTGCGAAATGGGCAGAACAGTGCCCCCCACGGGGCCACTGCAGGGCTCATAGGCGGCACAGTGACCCGCCATCCTGGTCTGCCTGCGACTGCGCTGAAAGACCCACCGCCGGGGAGGCCCCTCGGCCCTGGGGAATCCCCGGGCGGGGGGGGGGGGGGCCGACCCATCGCCGCACTGTCTCCACCCTTGATTATTGGACCTGAGAAGGAAGGAGAAAAGGGCAAGGAAGGAAAACAAGGCAGGAGGGCCCGAGAGACGGCCCTGGTGGAGAGCACGGGTCCTGAACTGCGTCTGTGCTGCGCACACGGCTCTTGGCCCCGCCAGCTGTGCCGGGGACCCCAGCTGCCCCCTTGGCCGGCCCCAGGGTGGCAGCTGAAGCAAGGCATTTCCGTGGGTCTGTTGACACTTGAGTCCCAGAACATAAATGATTTTCTTGTCTTAATGAGCAAACAACCCAGCCGGCAGTGCTCGCTCGCCGGCCTCCCGCTGCGGTGATTGCCACGCTTACGTGCTCGGGCAGAAATGTGCACTTGCTCACCTTTGCTAACCGCTTGCCTGGAGCCCTTGCTCCCTCTTTGTTCACAGCCTCCCTGACACTGCCCCTGGGAAGCGCCAGTGGCCAGATCGGTGGGCAGGAGCAACGTTCTAGAAGGCTCTGCCAGGGCCGGTGCTCAGGGACATGCCAAGGCAGAAGGTTTTGACGTCTGTTCTCCTGTGGATGGGCCTGGCGGACGGTGCCAACGTTTCCTGGGCCCGTGTCTTGGCGGCAGAAGCTGAATGCTTCGCCCGGTGCCCTCCAGGCAGAGACCCGAGGCCGCCGGGGAGGAACTCTGAGGAGGGGTCCCGGCTCTGGGTGGGAGGCTGGCCGGGAGGCCGCTGAGATCCCTCTCCTGCTAACATTCTCTCCGAAAAGTCTCCACTGACGGGGAGCTCATTTCTTCGCGAGGCCACCTGTCTCCATTTCGCACACACGTGCCTCTGGCTGGTCCTAAGTTCTCAGTCAGCAGCCTCCTGGAAGGAGCCGGTCCTTCTTCTGTCTTACATCCTTTCAAGGTTTTGAAGTCAGCTAGCTTTTCCTTCCTCGAGTCCCCTCCTGAATTCCTCCGGCCGGTCCTCCTAGGATGGGGTCTGGGGACTCCCTCCTGTCCCCCTCCCACCATCCGGGCACCCACCTTTGTCCAAGGCCCCCATCAGCGATGTCCACTAACGCACTGCAAATGGAGCAGCGGGCGGAGGGCAGGACCCGTCATGCCCGGCCGGCCGGGGTATGGGCTGCCTGGTAGGTGTCCATCGCTGGTAGGGGTAACAGCACATCCGTTCTTCCTCGTGTGTGCCGCCCAGTGTGCCTACTATGCAAGGTATCTGCTTCCCCCCAGTGGGAGGCGTGCACGCGTCCGGTTTGCCTTCCTCCCCGAGTGGCCTGCTGCCCTGCCTCCTGCTCCTGCCCCTCCTCGTCCTTGGCCCTGTCACCTCCCCAAGTGTCCCCTCAGTGTGCCTTCTCCAGGACCCGCTAGTGACCATGTCTCTCCCCTTGGTCCGTTTAGGAGGGTGTCCTGTTTCTTCAGACTCCGTGGCTGTTGTCCCTTCGAGGGGAGCTGCTGGCTTCTCTGAAAGATGCCAGCCTGCTGGGATTCCCTGTGGGCATGGACACCGCCGCCACTGTTCTCAACCGAATCCCAAGGTGAGGCCTTCTTCGGGGAGGTCAGTGGCCCAGCACCCCGGAGCCGCTGTTGGGGGGCAGCTAAGGAGTGGCTTGCTGCCCCTCGCGTGCCGATTCAAAGGTCCACCTGGGAGACCGGCCAGATTTAGGCAGGCAGCTTAGAAAATTGGGCTCCATTAGCGTAAAGTGCTCCGCACGGCAGATGAGGGGCTCCTGCAATCACGCATTCAGCCCGTCCTGATCATGGTGGCAGGAGCGTAATTATCATCTCTTTAAATAGCCCAAAGTTGCCGTGTAAGAGAAGACGGCTCACATGACATTTGCTCCGAGCTCGGTTCCTGCTAAAAATATCCAGGCTAAAGAATATTTCCTGGTTGAATTGGAACAACGGTCCCTGACCTGAGCTGGGTGACACTTGGGGCTTTAGTCCGCAGGCCAGTCTGGAAGGTGGGGGGGCCCGTGGAGGGAGTTTGGTTCTGGAAGTAGCGGTTAAGAGGCCGCAGGGGGACACGTCTGCCTCACCCGGTGCCCAACACCTCCGAGGATCTCCTGCCATGCTGATCGGTGGACGGCTCCTATGCCTCTTTTCTAGAAGATGCTTGCCCACAGGGTAAGACCCAGGAGCGCCTCTAAATCCACCCTTTCTGGATTCATCTCTCTCTTGTCGCAGCCCTTCTGGGTTCCTCCCTCCTCCGGGCACCTTAGCCCCAGGGGTCCACTTCACTTGGCCTCTTCATAGCCCCAACCTTGACTGTGCATCCCTGAATTGCTTGGGACCAGAGAGACTTTTGCGCTCCTGGAAGGTATGAATGTGTGCAGAGTACATGTTGGGTACAGAGTATGGATGAAAAGTGGAGTCATCTACTAGAGACTTCCAAACTCGGGGTCTTTATTCTCATGGGAGGTCCCGTGATGCCCTCCCGGGGGGTCTGAGAATAAACACAGGAGCGGGCTTACACGTCTCAGCAGGCCCTCCGGGGCTCCATGATCCATCAGTGGTTGGACCCCAATCTAGGCCCTGTATGTAAGAACTACTTCGTTCAGCATGGGGTGTCCTATAGAAAGGCCTGGAATCTGGAAGAGAACTTCCCACCTCTAGGAAGTTTAAATTCTAAGGAACTCTGTATGCAAAGCTGGGTGGATCAAAGGCTTGGTCCTGTGTGGGTAGATCAGACAGGACTAAGACTCTACATCTGATAGAATTTTATCATGGACCAAAGTTCATGAGGGAGCTCTGGTGATTTTTCAGGCGCTGGGGAGGGCCTCGCCCGGCCCCCAAACATCTCTTTCTTTATTCATGATGCTTGAAACTTTTTATTTGGAGACAGGTGCTTTCATTTAGCCACCGCAGAGCTGGCTTAAAACGCCCCCATGAGGAGGCTGACACACGAAATTCTTGCTAAAGTGTAAACAATTGATCGGAGCTTTGTTTCTTAAAAGCAGCTTTGGTGAGGAAAGGGCACCAGGCCAGGTCACTGACTCTAAAGACAGTCTCGGCTGAGACATTTCTGCTGCTTCCGAGGGGCAGACTTGCTCCTGGCATCTGCTTCCTTATGGGCCTTCGCAGATGGTCAGGTCCCCTGGACGCTGGGGAGGGCCTTTCTTCTCTTCTGCCCGGGCAGTGACACCAAACACCAAGGAATGTCACGTCCCCGATCAGGGAGCGCGCTGTGCTGGCCACGGGACGTCAACCCCGGCAGAGGTCCTGGAAACACCCTTTTGCCTGCACGCCTGCGAAGTATTTTCCCGTGTCGTGAGTCCTTCCCCATTCCCCAGAGGTCTTACTTGACATCCCAAAGCAGAGACTTGGGTCTGGTCAAGAAAAGGCTGCCCTGTGCAGGAAATCCTGAGCCTGAAATTCCAGAGTCCGCCAGTCCAGCACCTTCACAGTGACCCAAAGTAGAGTGTGCTCTGGTCAGCCACTTGGTGGCGAGGGTGCTGTGGGTCCAGCTCAGGGTCCTGATGCTGGCGTCGGCCGTCCTCGGGCCTCCTGCCAGCCCCTTCTTTGGGCTGCTGATGCCATGTGGAATCAGAGACACGGAAGGCAAGCTGTGGGGGCCGGCTGAAGATGGTGGGTCTTGGCCACTTATGCCCCGGGGGCCTGACACTCTTGCCAAGGCGGCCCTGGGAGGACGAGGGTGGGGCATGGGATGCACCTTGCTGCTAGCGACTCACTCTTCTCGGCCCCCAACAATGCCAGGAGGCCCAAGAAGCCTCAGGAATGCAGGCTCTCTGTAGGGTAGCCCTGAGCGGGGAATGTGCCCAGCCGGCTGCCCCGTCCCCGGAGGTGGAGAGCTTCTCCCAGCCTGTGGGTGAGCGAGTCACCCAGGGGGTGTGTGTGCTGGTAACAGGCGCACACGCCACCCGATCCCTCTTTCCCTGGCCCTGTGATCCCTTCTCCTGTGACAAGCCTTCCCTTTCTGGGCCTGCCAGGTCTCCCACGCAGCGGGAAGCGGTGGCTGGAACTGGTCCGGGAACCGGAGTGGCGTGGTGGCTGAGTGGTGAGGTGGCCACTGGTCGTGGAGTCAAACTGCTGGGGCGTGCGGAGGGGCACACCAACTTCTTAGCTGGCCGCAGGACCTCGCGCGTCCCTTAGCCCCGTGGAGCCTCAGCGTTTTCATCTGCAAAATGGGAATATGGGTACCCATAGGGAGGACCGGGTAAGGAGCTTAGCAGAGTTCCTAGCACAAGATGAGGCATTTCCATTTCGGTCCGTCCGGCTCTCTGTGTGGGCTCCAGCTCCTCAGCTCACTTACTAGACGGATCGGGCTCTTTGGCAAAGACGCGGTGTGACTTCTAATCCAGGACGAATGCTCTTGGAAACATGGCGTGTGTCCTCTGTGCCAGGATCCACGTCTTGAAACGGGTCTTCGGTGACAGCACGGCTACCAGACACCCTGGTATTTGCAAAACCACCAGGAGCAAAACCCATTGAAATACAGCATAAGGAAATACACATAATTCACAAATGATGTTGATCACTTTCATCTTAGACTTCACAACTGTCCTCAATAGAAGACAGACATGAAGGAGATTTAACACAGATGTTAATAGTGCAAGAATGCCCCGTCACCAGGATATGATGTTTTGGTGCTGCATAAAAATGTAATTATATTCAGAACTATATTTAAAGATTAAAAGGGGGACTGCCTACCACATCTCGCCCCAAATTCAGAATTAGAAACAAAGGGGAAAAGCGAGGTGGGGGTGAGCTTGAGCAGTCTGCTAAGAATGGAAATGTTTCTTGAAAGTTTTTACACATTTTGGCTGTTTTTATTTTAACAGTTTCCTGCAGCAATGACATTGATTTTCGGAAGGGGAGGGCTAGATCTTTATCTGACAAATATTCACTGAGCTCTTGTGTGGGAGGGTCTGTGTGAGGCTGGGGGTGGGGGCGGGGACCGAGGCCCCCCGGGTCAGCCCCCGCTCTCCAGCAGTCTGGAAGTAGGGGGAAAGAAGTATCCAGAGAGTTATGAGGGGGGGGGCAGGCGGGTTTGGGGGAGATGACAAGGAGCAGATGACCTTTGTCCCCGGCTTTGAAGAGAAGGTAGACTCTCGATAGGGACGTAGTAAATAAAATACAAAAACAACTCGGCGATGGGGATAAGTACATTTTAGGAAGACGTTTTGGCCTCTCTGGAAAGATTTCCACAGGGAGAGAATGTTCTCGGCCTCGTTTTATTAATTGAATATCAGCAGCCAGATCGAAGAACTCTGTCCCTTCTCCCTGGCTCCCAGCATGCCTTCCCTGCACCCCCCACCCCGCCCCTGTAGCTTCTAGGTCTTTCTATTCTCGTTATGGTTGTCAGTGCGCAGTCCTGTGTCACCCGCTTGTACGGGAACTCTCTGAGGTCAAGGGCTGTGTCTGGCCCAGCATGTTACTCTTCATGGGATGACCAGACCGCCTTCCCCTTGGTAAGCACTTAACAGACGCCCGTTGGACAATGTTTCCACCAGGAATTTTAAAAACACGTTTCAGACAAAGAACATTTTTTCTCTATGAAAATATATGACTAATGAGCCGGAATATTAATGTACCAGGATTGCCTAAGCCCTCAGGGGTTTACAGAGTCTTTGTCAGCCTACGCCCCCCACCCCCCGAGTGGAATATAGGAGAAATCCTGATTATTTAGGATCCCAGATGTCAGGGCCAGTGGACGCAGTGGGCTGTCCGGCTTGGAGAAGAGAAACCGGGAGGGGGGCTAAGTGAGAGCGTTTTGACATTTTAAAGCAGAGGTTCTGACAGAAGTGCCTCTAGGGGTCAGGCAGGGAGTGTAAATGAGTGAGGGAAGAGAGTGGGTGACCCAGGTGGAGGTGCTGAGGGCCAGGGGGAGGACGGGTGGGGCAGAGACGCTGGTGAGCGGGCGGGCAGACCCCGGACCCCACTAAAGAGACAAAGTAGTTTTACTTCGCTGGGGCCCATGGCTGCCTTGGCAGGAGGGCGGGTGTGGCCAGATCTTCTGATGTTCCAGAAGAAGCTGGTTACATTTCGTCAGTTCATCTTAATAAGTATTTAAAACCTGGGGCGCCTGGGTAGCTCAGTCAGTTAAGCGTCTGATTTTGGCTCAGGTCATGATCTCACAGTTTGTGAGTTCAAGCCCCGCATTGGGCTCAGATCCTGGAGCCTGCTTTGGATTCTGTGTCTCCCTCGCTCTCTACCCCTCCCCCACTCACCTTCTGTCTCCGTCTGTCTCTCTCTCAAAATAAACATTAAAAAATAAAAAATATTTAAATCCTTCTGCAGGCTAACCCAAACATGTCTGAAGGATGTACTTGACCCTCCCAGGGGGATGGTTAGCGATGTCTGGAGAGATTTTCAATGCCACCAGCATCAGGTGGGTAATGGCCAGGGATGCTGTTGGACATCCCACGGCGTGTTGCAGCAGAGTCTGGTTCTGCGTGGTTCTTGGGGCTGGACCCCTGTATTTGGCCTCAACTGCACAGGAAGCCAGGTGATGGTACCAAGCAGGGGTGGGGAGTTGGGGCCGGCGGGGCGGGGGGGTCTTCACAGAAAACTTAAAATCCTGTGACTCAGTTTCAAAAAGAGATTTTGACATTCGCATATTCTCGGAAAGGACTCCAGGTTGAAGGTCTGTGAAATTCAGCCAGCGAAGGCGGTTCCTGACCCGGGGTTTGAATCTGAAGCTCCCGAGGCTCTATTTCCCCCTCTGTCAAAAGCGGGCATGGGTGACCCTTTCACCAGGGTGCTGGGGAGAATCCTGTCTCTCTGGGAGAGCGGACGCCTGCTTCCTTTCTGGAAAGTTCTAGAAGGTTGTTGTCTGCTTGAACTGTCTCGCGGAGGACTGCTCCCTCTCCACCGTCCCCAGGAGAGGACACCCTTCCGGCCGGAACACTGCCTGCTTCCTCTCCCCGGTTCCCATCTGCAGGATCAGCGCAGCGGTGGCCTCTGGGAAGGCTTCGCTCCCAAGCCTTCTGATGCCAGTCCGGCCTCACCTGGTCTCCCCACCACAGTTTTCTCTGAAGGGCTCCATCAGGGCAAGGCGCTAGTGGGCCCAGCCAGGCATGAGACCCCCCTCCTTTCACCATTATTCCAAAAGGAGCCCCCTTCTGACCTCCGCCTGAGTCTTCTCCTCAAATTCAGAACAGTTCCCAGAGAAAACGGAGCCCCCAAGAGATCCCACCGGAGGGCAGCCCCCTTCCGGCGGTCCTCCTGGGTCCACAGCCCGCAGGGCCTTGAGACCTGGCAAAAGGAGGTGGTGGGCAGGGTCGGTGGCTGGGCACACAGACAGAGAGAGGAAAACCAAGGCTTGCCTCAAAGACCTTGTGGCTGGAGCCCGGGGCCAGGCCTGGAGTACCAGCCTGAGGGCACGGTTCCCACAGGCTGTCTCTGGCCTGCCGGCCTGAGCAGGGCCCAAGCTCACATCCCTTTATTTATGATGCTTTTTCTCTCTCACTGCTCTCTCGCTGAGGAAGGGCCTTGGACCATAGGAAAGGGCCTTGGACCATCTGCAAATAGCAAAGCCTGTGGAAGAAGCACGATCCCCAGGGTCCTTTGAAAAAGTGGGGTCACCTGGACATGCCCCACCTTTGGCTGCACTGTCCTCAGAGTCCATGGGAGCTGTCCAGGCCAGCCCAATCCCCCTGTCCAGTCTTCCCAGCCCCCACAGCCCTGACCCTGCATTTGTTCCCGGCCATCTCCCCTCTTCAGCTGCCTCTCTGGGGTCCAAACAGTCCAAAGGGCTCCTGGTCTCAAGGCCATCCATTTCCCTGACATCTAGGAAGTATAAGGCCTGAGCAGGGCCCTGCCCGGCCACCGGGAAGTCCCCTCCTGCTGGGAACATTGTCGGGGGTGGGGGAATGTGGCTGTCATTTATCCTGGCAAGGGGGACCTGGCCAGGCCAGCCAGGAGGTCCAGCCTTTGACAAGGTTGATGACCAGCCTGGCCGAAGAGGCCCTGGCTTCCTGCTGTCCCCGCAGAGAGCTCCAGAAAACGGCTTCCGCGACAGAGACCTAGACCCATCATCCCCAGGACCGGGTCAGGACACGGCAGGGCCAGGACTGGTCCCCCTGGCCGGGGGCTGACTCCACTGTCACTGCCCCGCCGTGAGCACTTCCCAGGGTTGGACATGCTTGCTGGGAGCGTTGGAGTGCATCCCTTCTCACGGTTAAATGTGGTGAAGCATGGGGGGGGGGGAGGGGGGCGGCGGCTAGGGGGCAAGTGCGCAGGCTCTGCAGCCAGACTGCTGGGGGTCAAGTCTTGGTCTCTCTACTCTTTGGCTGTGTGACCTTGGGCAAGACACTAACCTCTCTGTGCCTCGGTTTCCTGATCAGTCAAATGGGTGGGGGGCGGGCCATGACACTTGGGGCTGTTGAGGGGTAAGTGCGGAAATGGACGCAAAGCCTGGAGCGCAGGGCCCTGCGCACAGCGTGTACTCAGAACCCGTGAGCCATTCTCGCGGTCACTCTTCCTGCCCTTCAGGCAAATCCGAGCGGCTAACCCGCTGGGCTCCCAGGCCCAGGCGGAGTGGGTGTTTGCTTGCCCCAGGAGAGCACACAGGCCTCCAGCCGAAGCTCAGACCTTCTGGGGTGGGGGAGGACTCGGGGATAGGATCCTACAGAATGAGACGCCCTCCCCTAGGCCTCAGGGGCCATGACCCTGGGTCTCTAAAGGACCCCATGAGAGGAGAATGGGGAGCATTACAGCTTTGTTTCCATGACTCACAGCTCCTTGCCTCCCGTTCCCATGGCAGCAGCTGGTACCCCCGCCGGCTTGGATCACTCCGGTGACCCCCGTTGACCTCCAGGGACACCGGGGCTCCCAGGCTCCCTGGCCCAGGAGCCCAGCTGTGGCCAAAGTGGTTCCCTGGGAGGGTGGCCTCCCGTCGCCTCCCCCCCTGCTGCCCAGTCCGGCCCGTGGCTGGAAGAGGGATTTGAAATACAGCCAAGGAGAGGGGGCCGCGGGCAACGCCCGGAACGTGAAACAAATAAATAAATAAATAATCAGGGTTGTCTTGGCTGATAAACGGCCTCTACCTCCAGGATGACTTCTCCTCGCTGCCTGGGCCCCCCCTTCCTCCTTCTCCGGGCAGATCCATCCCAGGCAGAAGCTTAATAGCCCCATTTAAGGCTTTTCCTTTTCACCACGGACTTGAGCTGCTCCTGTCCATTACGAGGTTTTCAGCTTCTCTCTGAAATCAAATTACTGACTCCATTTAATTTTTTAAAAGCTCAGATGATTTCCCTTCTTGAATCGGAGCCGTGACTCCAAGGCCAACCCCCACCCCCACCCGCCCTGCCAGGCGGTTCCCCTGTGGGTGGCCGCTGCCCAGGGACGGCGGCCCCCAGGCCAGGGAGAGCCCGACACCTACAGGGAAGCCAGCGGGAGGAGGCCCCGAGCTGGACACCTGGCTGGGTGGCCCAGCCTCTGGAGGGCGGGGCTGGGGGATGGGGGAGAAAGAAGCCTGAACGCCCCCAGGCTGGGAGCACCTCACTGGAGCCCATGGCTTCCAGGCTAGAAGACCTTCAGGGGCTGGTGGGGAAGGGGGTTGGAGCCCAGTGCCGATGCTGGGGGTTCCAGACCCCACCTGCCTTCTCATGGTGCATATCATGGACCCCATCGCTGGACAGATGTTGATGGAGCGCATTCTCTGTTCCAGAGCTGGGAAGGGAATGGTGAATTGGACAGAGAAGGTCCCTCAAGTGGAAACGAAAGTTCTAGCGACTCACGTGTGTGTATGTGAGTGTCAGTGTGTGCTGACGTGTGAAGGTGGGGGGGGATGGAGACTGTAAATGCACGGGGGGACAAGTTCAGACGGCACCATGTGCTCAGAAGAGACACAAACACGCAACTTAGACGGGTGGGGGTAGGTTGAGGCAGGGTGGTCTGGGCAGCCCCTCTGACGGGGGCATCCAGACAGAGGGACAGCAAGTGCAAGGGATCCCAGGAGGGACGGAAGGAAGGTCGCGGAAGCTGGTGGAGGGAACAGGAGGAGTGGAAGGGAGCAGGAGGAACGCAGGAGCCCAGATTGTATCCTGGCTTTTAAACAGAGCTGGAAAGTGGACATCGGAGGGCAGGGGCAGTCAGAGGGGGAGGGAGGAGGGGGGCTCCGGCTGAGAGAGGCCAGTCTGCCCCACTGGAAGGAGAGGTGACTCAAAGGGCCCCTCCGGGGGGGCTCACGCCACTCCCCACCCTGTGTCCAGATGACTCCGTGAAGGTGGCTGCCGTCTCTGTCTGTTTCCTGGCCCCCCATCTCCCTCCTCCCTTCTCCATCTCTGCTGAGCCATCCAGCTTCAGGACCCTGAAGACCTGGGGCACCCCCCCCCCACCGAGAGTCCTATAAACCAGGGCTGACCCTTTCCCAAGTCCTCCACATGTTTAACCACCCGGCGCCCTTGGAGACGAGACAAAGGGAACGGAGTTAATGAAATCGCCAGCCTCTACCTGGCATGAACGGCCCTCCCGGCCGCGGGCAGCGAGCTGCGAGGCTGGGAGGATCTGGGCACTTGGCCCAGCTCCGCGGCTGCGCGGCTGGAACCAACCCCGGGCCTCTCTTCTTTCCCCTTGCTCCGCTCCACACCGACTCAGAACCGGGACCGTCGTGTTGAATTAGAAAGTGCTTGGGCTTCTGGGGATTCTCCTGTCCGCCCACAATCCAGGACAGCCCCAGATCCACGCCTGACCGGGGCTCTGGGTCTGCCAGGGCCTGGATGGCACTTGTGCTCATCCCGGTACCCTGTGTGTGCACTCCCACAAGGTTTTCCCAGCCGCGGGGGGACCTCCAGCTGTCCTGCTGAGACCTTCCGGGTCTTTCCTGCTGAGGCGCCTGTGACCCCTGAGATCCTGGCAAGGAGTGGCTCTCCCCTTCCTGAGCAGGATCGCAGGCAGTCTGGGGCTTGGGGGCGTTAGACCCTGTAGGACTCTCCACCCTCAGTAGCTCGGTTCCCATCTTTCCCACACCATGACTGTGTGTAAATTTCAGGGGCCGGGATGCACTCATGGTCCTTCTGTCCCATTACATGGACCAGCCGCGCTCCAGTTTCCCTTCTGGGTTTTCCTCTGTGAGCACAAAGCCTGTTCTCATGCCCTGTAACATCCAGATTCATTGTTTTCCCCTCGTCGAAGGTCTTGAATTCCCAGATTTTAGACGCTCCCGCGGCAGACTTCTACCACGGCTTGCTTCTCTCGCCTTAGCAGCAAGCCTCCACTGACTATTTGAATATGACTTAAACTGGAATTGGAGTCATCAGTTTAGTAATCCTTAACATTACTGCGACACCAAGAGAGGCAGGGTGGTGGTCAGGGCTTTTTCTGGGGGTCCCGCCCAAGCCCTGGGACCTTGAGCAAGTCAGTTCATTTCTCTGAGCAACAGGCTGAAACAGGGGACAGGAGTGCACAGCAGGGAGGTTCAGGGGGAGGAACCCTCGCCCCTCAGAGTCCCTCCTCCCCAGCACAGCCTAGCCCTGGGCCACTGCCTGACATCTCTGCTGCTCACGGGTCTGGGCTCTGGCAGCGGGGACCACCAGAGACATGAAGCCAAGCCAGTGGGGGAGGGGACGATATGGACAGATGCTCACCCCCACGTAGCTGGCCAGAGCCCACCCCTACCTTGCTCCACAGGTGACCTCACACCGGCTCCTCACTCCTCTCCCAAGGCCCAGGCCGAGCTGTCCTCCATCCCGGACCTCAAAGTCCTCAGAACAATGGTTCTCAAAGTGGGGTCTCCAGACCAGCAGCATCAGCATCACCTAAGAAATAGGAAAGCCGATTCTTGGTCTCCACCCCAGAGCTACAGATCCTGACCGCACAGGGGGTGGGGCCCAGAAGTCTGGTTCAACAAGCCCCCCAGATGAATCTGCTACACAGGGAAGCTGAGGCCGCTCACTGCTGGGAGAGCTTGTGCCAGGGCCCGCCACCCTCCATCCAAGTCAGAGAAGTCCTCTGCCCCCGTAATAATAGCAATACCGGACATTCCTACAGCTTCCAAGGACTTTCCATCTTCTTCTGCTCAGAGCATCTAGCTCCATCCCTCTGAGGAAGAGAGAAATTACTCTTCCCACTTTACAGATGGGTAAACTGAGGCTCAGGACCTTGCCCAAGGTCACATAGCTAATAGGTGGCAGAATCAGGGCTCAAACTCTGGCCTCCTCACTCCAGGGCAAGGGCTCTCTCCGGACACCTTGGGTTTCTGGGGCTCCTTAGACAAGTGGGACAAGCACAGGTCTACCAACCAGAGAGGAAGTTTCCCCTTCTGGCTCCCACTCCCCAATTTCCAGTTGCAAACCTGGGAGAGAGCATCCGGGAAACATAAATTTTGCCTGGCGGCTGAGAGCTCGGAAAGGAGTCACACGTCAGGGAGATGGGACTTTAGTTCTCAATGAAATAGCCTTTTTATGGTTGGAATAAAAGTGCCAGTGGGAGCCTAATGCCAGGAAGTAGAAGCACATTTGATAAACTCCTTCAGCCAGGGGTGGGGCGGCCCTGGAGGGGGTGGCCGGAGAACTGTCCCCACGTTTCCAGACTCGTGGTTCTCCTCAGGTCAGAGCCTGGAAGTTACGGAGTCCTTCTCGTGGACCCCGCGGCTAGAGAAGGGTTGACCCTGATCCTGGACCATATGAGCCCCAGCGCTGCGCAGCCGAGTCCTGGGAGCGGCGCTGCAGTTTGGAGAGAGGGCGGCAGGGGGCAGCATAACCCACCGTTCCAGCCAGGGCGGGAGTGGGGTGGGGGGCGCGGCGGGTGCCTTGGGCTGGGGGTCTCTGAGGCTCAGGGGGGTCAGCTGTGACCCACAAGCTGGGACCTCTCCCTCCTTCCTTCAGCCCTCCCACCCCGAGCCCCTCCGAAGCAGGGACCGTTTGTCGTCCTTCCTCAGGCTGCAACCTCTGCTGATCCAAATCCTAATGGGGGTGGGCGTAAAGGGGTGAGGTCTTCTCCATCCCCTTGCCTGCCACCTAGCCAATTTCTCCAAACTTCTCCATGCTTGACTTTGGGTCTGATTAACCCTTTAGCTTCCTTCTGAGATGTCTTTTGAAGGGGCTCAGAATGTATGTTTGTGGGTGGGGGGCTTTCGTGGGTGGGGGACTGCAGCCTTCGTGGTCGGGGTGCGGGGGGGCAGGAAAAGACCCTGAAGGACAAAGAGAAAGCGAGGAAACCTCTTCCTTTGAGCATGTGTGTGATTGGCAGGTTTACGGCCTCGGGAAGGTGCGTGGTATTCTGCACAATCAAGTCATTTTTAAAAATAATCTTCCTGCTTAAGTCGTACACGCTGCTAATTGCATTTTAATAAGTCTCTTAAAATCTTGCCATATTTTTTAATATCCTAATATTAGGTAAGTGATTGCGGGGGACACTGGAGGGCACAGGGAGTTTATATAATGGAGGGAGGGAGGTAATGAAGATGGGGGTGGCAGTGGCCACCAAGTGGCCTGTGATATGTCTGTGTGTGTATATTGGTCTTGTGTGTGTGTGTGTGTGTGTGTGTGTGTGTGTGATGAGTGGCATGTGATTGTGTGTGTCCATAGCCCAGCCTTCCCCTGTGACCCAGCCCACCCCATCTTCTTCTTCCAAGGATGAGGGTCCCAAGCCCACCCAGGGGATGTGACTTGGCCATGACCATGTAGCAAGAGAGAACCAATGGGCAAACTCCAGCCTCAGTCTGTGAGAGCAGAGAACCCCTCAGTACCATCCTGAGCACAACGTCCTTGCACACACATTACTTATTCAACTTGCACACTGCTTGGTGATGGGGGAGGGGAAAGATGGGAAGTTCCCAATAGTAGCTCTTTGGATGTCCCATGGCCACCAAGTGGCAGAGCTGAAACTCGAACTCGCAGCCAGCTCCTGTGCCTGGGGGATGGGACAGGAGGCTGAGCTGGGGTCCAAGAGCCCAGGGCCAGTGGTACCGTGTTGGGAGCCGCAGGGGAGCCTGGCGGAGACAGGGAATTTGGATGGTAGAGGGCTGTGGGCTGTGTGGTTCCCAGCCCCTCCGTGATGTAGGGTGGAGTCCCAAGGCCAAGGGAAGCATGGCACCCTCTTCTCAGAGCCTCTAGAGGCCAGAGGCCTGGGAGGGCCACGGCAAGGTCGTCAGGCCTTGGACCTTGTGAGTCCTGGACTTCTGGAGGTCCCCCAAGGCCCCACTGGCCTTGGCCTTCCTCCTCCTCCTCCTCCTCCTCCTCCGCCTCCTCCTCGATACACACCACTGGCCGGGTGGGAGGCACATGTTGAGCGAACTTCTGAACAGGAAGTCAGCATCCAGGTCGTCCCAAGTCCCTTTTCATGTGGTTTCTTTAATCCCCCGGGCTGGGTTTCAGAAGCGTTTTCCAGTTTCAGTTTTACAAAGCTACGCTCCCTTTAATGTTGGCGTTTTTCAGGAGGTGGGGGGAGAGCAGCTTCAGTCAAAACATGTGTGTTTTACATCAGCCAGCTGTGGACTGTGCGGCCCGGGGAAGGGGAGGCGGCAATGTGGCCTCCAGGAGGCTCGGCGGCACCGGGTGGGCGCAGACGGCCCGTGGGGCGAGCCCTGGAGCCCCCTTGCCTCCGTCTGTCTGCCCCACCTCCCTCGCTGCCTCCTCCTTCCCTCTCTCCTGCCTGGGCCTTCACGGGGTTCACCACACCATGGGGGCCAAGGCACCCCCCCTTCCAGGCCCCTAGCTGCCTGGGGTCCCCCTCTGAGTGACGCCGGTCATCACAGCCGCTCATGCCTCCCAGACGCGGGCACGCCCGTGTGCGGTGCCCTCCTCCACCTGCGTTCTCGCTCAGTGCTGTCCCTGAAGCCGGCGATCTGTTGATCACAGACGCAGAGACACTGAGCAAAAGCATCCACGAAATCGTGAGTTGGATGTGACTTTTGCACCTAGCTGGTCCAGCACACAATAAACGCATCTACAACCACTGAAATAAAAAGAAAAGCCTATGAACCACCAACACCATCCTGCCTCTCGTGCCTGCTTCAGGAGGTCCTGCATTCTCGGAGCCCCTTTCCCTGGGAGAGAAGAGGCAGGTCTGGAGGGAGGGGACCTGCCCCGGGTCACACGCGGTGATGAGAGTCCCAGCAGGCGTCTGTCTCCAAGGCCAGTTTCCTTCTGCTCCATCGCGTCTGTCCTTCCTTAGGGCAGGCTTCTTGGCTTTAGAGTTTCAGGCTTTGGAGGAACTGCCTGGGTCTCTCGGAGCCCCCCGTGCAGGGGGCTGAGTTCCTTGGCAGTGTGGCTGAATGGAGGAACATAGCCTTGGAAATCAGTCAGACCTGGATCCAAGTCCTAGCTGCCCTCCTCCCAAGCGTGTGGCTGTGGGCGAGTGTCTCCGTCACTGCCAGCCTCCATTTCCCCATCTGTAGGATGGGGACAACCTTTCCTTCCTGGAAACAATGGTGCGAAGGTCAGAGACATGCCCAGGACGGGTTTGCAGCAGCACAACTGCCGGTGCCCGGCGGCCATCATGAGCACTCTGGACTTGGTTCTTTCCCGCTTGGCTCCTGTCTCCAGCCCTGGCTCCATCGGCTCGCCTCCCTGACTCAGAAGAGGCAGGAAGATGCTGGATCCGGAGAGGATCAGGAGAGAGGTGCATACCCTTGAGGGGCTGGCCCTCTGAGGGGTGTGACAGGACCGAGCAGCCAGCGCTGTCTGCCAGGAGGAGAAGGACAAGGTGGTTCTTCCCCAGAGGCTGTCTGGACAGAGGTTGGGGCCGGGGACGCCTGCGATGTGCTGCCTGGTCCCATATGTGGCTTTGCCTCCATTATGGCCACGGAGTCCTCTGAGCGTATGTCTGGTCTGAGCTGCCATTCTTGGGCCATAGAGGTCACAGGCCAAGGTCAGTGGTGCTCTCTCCCCTCCAGGCTGGGGACAGTGCCCCCAAGGGACGTAGGAGAGAGGAGAGAGCAGAGCCCTGGGGGTGGGTGATGTTCTGTAGCTGATTCCCTTCCCTCAGTAACTGGGAGTGGCTCGAAGACCCTGCAGAACGTCGTGGTGATGATGATGATGATGATGGTGATGATGATGACGGTGATGACGATGATAATGATGTGGTTGATGATGATGATGAAGCGGGTTGACAAGTACTGAGCAATTTCTACGTGCCAGGCACCACGCTAAGCACTTTACACGCACCATTTCATCCCATCTGCTCCGTGGTATGTGCCAGCGGGGCACCTAGAACAGTGCCTGGCACACAGTAGGCCCTAGGTAAATAGTTGTCGAATTACAGGCTCCCAAGGGTCAAGAGGTTCGCCCAACTCTCTTCCACTGTGTTTCTTCATAAGGACTGACCGCTAATGGTGGACAGTCAGGCATTGACAGAAGAGAGATCGGGGGCGGCAGGCTCTCCTGGCTCTGCACCTCACACCTGGTCCCGCCTCTCCAGGGAACCTGTCACTGTCCCTCTTCGGTGGGTCTGTCCGCGGCAGAACAGATCGCCCTGGATGGAGGGTGTTTCCTCCGCTTACTCCACAAGGCACCCAGGGGAGAAAGGCCCCTGTCCTGAGGGCCCCTCTGCTCCCCCTGGGGTAGCTGAGCTGGGCCGGGCCAGGCTGCAGCTGCGAGGGGCCCGGGGAGGAGGGAATCAAAGGCAGCCATGTGGGCCCTGCTTTCATCTCTGGCTTCAAAGAGGTGCAAACACACTCTCACTGTGCCAGGCAGCAGCGGCTCCCTCCTGGGGGCCCAGCCTGTGCTCCCCCTCCCTCCCGCTCCTTCCTGGAAAGCCGGCAGCGCCTCAGTCCCGGGGGCACCCCAGAGGGGCCCCGACTCTTGGCCGTGCGGGAGGAGAGGGGACTCTCTGCGAAGCTGAGGGAAGAAAGGGGTGGGGGGTCTTCACACTCATGCCAGTTCCCACCGTGGGCCAGGCTGGGAGCTGGAGGCTAACACACCCTTCCCCACCTCATCTCTCTAGAACCTTCTGATCTAAGAGCCACGCTGTCCAGTATGATGCCACACGTGGCTGGTGAGCACCGGATTCTGTGGCTCGTCCAAAAGGAGGTGCTTGGGAAGGGTACAATACACCCTGGGGGCGCCTGGGGGGCTCAGTCGATCAGCATCTGACTTCGGCTCAGGTCATGATCTCACTGTTCATGGGTTTGAGCCCCGCACCGGGCTCTGTGCTGACAGCTAGCTCAGAGCCCGGAGCCTATCTTCGGACTGTGTTGCCCTGTTTCTCTGCCCCTTCCCTGCTCATGTTGTCTCTCTCTCTCTCCCTCTGTCAAAAATAAATAAAACATTAAAAAAATAAAATAAAATACACCTTGGATTTCCTGGACACAATGTGAATAAAAGCATATAAGATTTCTCATTAATTGGTTTTACAGGGACTACACATTGAAATTATAATATTTTGGAGTATTGGGTTCACAAGGGATTTAAAAAAATTTTTTTTAATGTTTATTTTTGAGAGAGACAAAGAGAGTGTGAGTGGCAGAGGGGCAGAGAGAGGGGGAGACACAGGATCTGAAGCAGGCTCCAGGCCCTGAGCTGTCAGCACAGCACAACGTGGGGCTTGAACTCATGAGCCGTGAGATCATGACCAGAGCTGAAGTCAGATGCTTAACCGACTGAACCACCCAGGGGCCCCTCACAAGGAATGTTTTTAAAATTAAGTTCACCTGTTACTTTTTACACCTTTAAGTGTGACTACAAGGAGATGTAAAATGACCTGTGTGGCCCATTTATCTTATCTGGACCTCTCAGCTCCAGACAAACCCCATCTTACAGATGGAGGGTCTGAGGCTCAGGGGTTTGGCACACGACTCCCAGGTGGTGCTCAGTAAAAACCTAAGGAATGAATGAATGAATGAATGAATGAGTGAACATCTAGTGTTGGCTGCAGGGGAGACACAAACGAACACTTTTCTCATTTATGCCCTCAAGTCCTAGTCCACAGCCTAGTCCAGTTCAAGGGCTGGAGAGGGGTGGTGGAATTAGAGACCCCAGCTCTAGGAGATGGGGTTGGGGCCCTGGGACTCTGAACAAAAGAGAGATTAAGAGGCCTCCGGGCCCAGATCCTGACTTCACTGGTTACCAGTTGTGTGACCTTGGGTCAGTTACTTGACGTCTCCAGGCCTCAGCTTTCTCATCTGTAAAACGGGGCCGCTGCTGATAATCATAACAGCAGCTCCTTCATGGGGGGCGGGGCGCGTTCTGTGAGGATTAAAGACTACTTCCTGGTGCTTGGCTAATGGCAAGCGATGATCAGCAGTGAGCAATGGTCCAGCCACTCTGGAGAATGGTGTGGAGGACCCTCAACAAATTAAAAATAGAACTACCCTACGACCCAGCAACTGCACTACTAGGTATTTATCCAAGGGACACAGGTGTGCTGTTTCGAAGGGGCACCTGCACCCCAACGTTTATAGCAGTGCTATCAGCAATAGCCAAAGTATGGAAAGAGCCCAAATGTCCACTGACTGATGAACGGATAAAGAAGATGTGGTATATATATATATATGTATATACACACACACAACGGAGTTATTACTCAGCAATCAAAAAGAATGAAGTCTTACCGTTTGCAGCAGTGTGGTAGGGACTAGAGTGTAGTATGCTAAGCGAAATTAGAGGAAGATAAATATCATATGACTTCACTCATATGTGGAATTGAAGATACAAAACAGATGGACTTAAGGGAAGAGAAGCAAAAATAATATAAAAACAGGGAGGGGACAAACCATAAGAGACTCGTAAATACAGAGAACAAACTGAGGGTTGCTGGGGGGAGGGCTGGTGGGGGTGGGGGATGTGCTAAGTGGGCGGGGCATTATGGAGGACACTTGTTGGGATGAGCACTGGTCGTTATATGTAGGGGATGAATCACCGGATCCTACTCCTGAAATCATTATTGCACTAGATGCTAACTAATTTGGATGTAAATTAAACAATAAAATAAATAAATTAATTAACTAATTAATTTTTTTAAAATGACGTAGGACAAACGCTATAGATTATGTTTCTCCGGACACAGTGTCACACTGGATAGGCCACACTGCCAGCTGATACCGTCCCTCCGACTCCCTTCTCCGGGTCCACCAGGGCACCAGGGTGCCTGTCCTCTGAGATAAGCCCTCTCCATTCCCCCCACCGCCACCCTGCTTCCTGTCCCCTCATCCCTTTGTTCTGGACACCCCCACCCCCACCCTCTCTCAGCTCTGTCCCTGAGGGAGGGTCCAATGGCCCCTGGAAGTGGCTGAAGGACTTTCTTTTTCGGGGAGACTCCCCCTCCAGTAAACAACCTTCTTTCGCTCACTCTTGCTAGGAGCCTCCCAGGGAGGGCTGGGTTTGGGGGAACCCAGCACAGTGCCTGACACAGGAGGCCCCTCCCTAGAAGGTGAGGAGGACCAGACTGAGAACAGCGGGGTTCCTAGAGGTCTGGGCTGGACCAGAAGGATGTGAATGGGTGGGTGATCTCAGAGCCCAGGACCCCCCAGGCAGAGGGGATAGTCAGAGTAATGTACTTTGGGGGCAGAGAGATGACCCATCTGGTTCATGGTGGGGTTCAAGGGGAGATCCCCAAGGCTGTTGGGGACCACACTGTGCAGGACTTACTGAACGCTGAGGGAAGGGGAGCTGTTCCCACAGCTAGGGTGGGGGCTGGGGTGCCCAGAGACGGTAGCAGGAAGTGGCACGATTGGAACCACACAGGGCCGATGTGGACCAGATGTGATTAGGGCTGGGGGCTCTTGCAGGAAATCGGGGTGGGAGAAGGGGGCGAGGCAATCTGTCCCCGGCCCCCCAAGCCCCCTCCAGGCCCTGTGGTTCTGCTGCTGCCAGTCACTGGAAGGTAATGAGAGACACACCCGGGAGGTGATTTGCATAACTGCTCCCATATTGCCCTGCAGCCCGTCTCTGGTGGGGGGGGGGGTCCAACTCAGCCCCTCCCTGCACCAGCCTCCAGCCCAGGGGATGCTTGAGGGTCCAGGCTCTGGCCTCCAGAGGCTGCTTCCTCCTAATCTCTTGCAACTGCTGTTTGGCTTCATGATTCATACTCCAAACTTCTGCTTCAGCCCCTTCTCTCAGGAAGCCCTCCCTGATTTTCTGATTGGGTCAAGCACATTTTCTGGGTTCCCAGAGCCCCCAGTGTTTATTTTGGTGGATTATAATGGCCTCTTCCAGTGAGCTACTTAGCTCTGGGTAGAATAGGGTAACTTCCTCGCCCACATCTACCCATACCCCTAGGCCTCTCCAGTACCCCAACATCTCTCCCATGCCCACCTTCTACCCCTTTCTACTCCTAGATCCACTTGAACTTTTAAATATGTATGTATGTCTGTATGTATATATATGTATGTATATATGTATATATATATACACACACACACATGTGACTGGTTTTTAAAAAATCGTGTGAGTCATTCAGAATCAGTGCTCACTGCAAGGGTCACACACACAGAAGTGTGGAGGGTACACTATGAAAGAACCCCTTTACCTGCTCTAGCTTCCAGCCCCCCCCCCAAAAGCAACCACTGTTAGGTTTGGTGTAGGGACTCCTAAATTTTTTTGTGGTAAAATATATATAACATAAAATTTACCTTTTTAAAAGTTTATTTATTTGTTTTGATAGAGAGAGAGTGCACAGGAGGGGCAGAGAGAGAATCCGCACTGCCAGCACCGAGCCCGATGGGGGGCCCGAACTCAAGAACATGTGAGATCAAGAGCTGAGCCAAAACCAAGAGTTGGATGCTTAACCGACTGAACCGCCCAGGCATCCCTAAAATTTACCATTTTCAGCATATTTTAAAATTTATGAGAGAGAGAGAGAGAGAGAGAGAGAGAGAGAGAGAGAGAGAGAGAGAGAGAGAGAGAGAGAGAGAGAGAGAGAGAGAGAAAGCGCGAGAGCGCGTGCGCGCGCAAGCAGGGGCGGGGCAGAGGGAGAGGGGAGCGGAGGATCTGAAGCAGGCTCCGCCCCGAGAGCAGAGAGCCAGATCCTGACGGGAGCCGAAGCCGGACTCAGCCACTCAGGCGCCCCCCATTTTAACCATTTTCAAGTGTGCATTTCAGGGGCATTAAGTACATTCACTGTGTGCTCTCACCACCACCATCTGCCTCTGGAGTTTCTTCATCTTCCTAAACTGAAACTCTGTCCCCATTAAACACTGCCTCCCATTGCCCCCGACACCCCAGCCCATGGCAACGACTTCCTGTCTCCATGGCGGGGGTGGGGGGTGGGGGGAGAGGACTACTCTAGGTACTTTGGTATCAGGTGGAATCACACAGTATTTGTTCTTTGGTGACTGACTTATGTTACTTCGTGTAAATCCCCAAGCTTCAAACATGTTGTAGCGCGTGTTGAAGTTTCCTTCTAAATCTTTTTAGGGGCGCCTGGGTGGCTCAATGAGTTAAGCGTCCATTTCTTGATTGCGGCTCAGGTCATGATCTCCCAGTTCCTGAGTCCGAGCCCCGCATCAGGCTCTGCTCTGTCAGCGAAGAGCCTGTTTGGGATTCTCTTACTCTCTCTCTCTCTCAAAATAAATAAATAAGCTTCAAAAACATAAAAAATAAGTCTTTTTAAGAGGCACCCACACGTGTAAATGTACACACACATACACGGTGTGGTTGATCCAAATCAGAGCAAAGGGCTCTTCTGGCTCTGTGACTTGACTTTGTCTCTTCTCCCCGGCGTCCTGGAGATCTCTCCACCACCAAGAGTGGCCTCCCTCTTTGGAAGGTCTGCAGAGTCCTCCCCATTTAGCTGCTTCCAACATTTCTAGCGTTGCGGCAAACACCCTTGTCTGTGCTTCTCCAAGCTCCTCCGAACTCTTCCTGCGTTTCTCGAAATGGAGTTGCTGGGTCAAAAGTTATGCGCATTCTAAATATTGACAGACGGTGTATATTGATCATTTCCAATCGCCACGCCACACAAGACCTCTGGTCTCAAGAATCCACAGGGCAGAGTCCAAATGTTGCGGTTTGGGTGTTCAAAGCCTTCCGTGGCCCCGCTCCTGCTTCTGCCCCCAGCTCTGCGGCCCCCGCGCCACTGATGGGTCATGAAGTCAATTTCATGAGTGGTGACTAGCATTTGAAAGACAATAATGAACTAGGATAGATTAGCATAGGAAACACCAGAGTGCGTTGCTCGTGGTAGTGTGGGAACCCGTGGGAGCGGCTGTGTGAAACTTTTATCTGGTTCATGTATTTGTGGCTACAATGTAACATATTCTCTACTTTGAAGCTGCCGACTGAGGTTTCTGCACCAGCCAAGACCCTTAGCAGGACCAGCTAGTTCTTGTCCCAAGCCTTTGCCCACATGGGTCCTCCGATTTGAGGGGTTTTCCCACCCTCAAAGCTCAGCTCACATGCCCCCTTCTCCAGGAAGCCCTCTGTCTCTCCCCTCCAGTGCAAAGATGCCTCTCCCTCTGGCTGAGCGCAGGCTGCCTCCAGGCAGGTCACCAGGCTTTCCCACCAGACAGCAAACTCTTCTAGGAAGGGGCCGGTCCTACACCTGTCCCCGTGTGGGTTCTAACAGTGCACCACTCACAGAAGGGCCGGGGCCAGGCTTTTGACAATAACTGGAATGATGCTGTTGCTGGTATCTGTGACTGTCTGCTGGTGACAGTAATGGGTGGTCATCATAGGGGACAGTTTTTGTGCTCCTGTGCCCCCTCAGCACCCTTTGGACCCTCTTCCTAGATTGAGGGATCTCCTCCATTATGAGTCCTGCTCTCCCAAGCCAGAACTCAGAAATTCACTTTCCTAGCCTCCCTTGCAGCTACAGTGTGGCCATGTGACCTTGCCTCCACCAATCACGTGCAGACCCAGGGCTTCGATTTGGAAGAGGCGGCAGCAGACTCAGTGCTGAGGACCGTGCTGGAGCCTGCTGAGAGACAATGGGCTTGCAGAGGCACCCGGGGCCCAGCAGGGGCGTCCCCGCCGACCTTGATGGCGGGAGCAGCCATGACTGAGCTCTGCGACAGCAGCAGAAGCCTCCCCACTAGACCAGGCTTGATGCTGCTCCAGCCTCCAGGTCCGATTCTGTGGTGCCTACAGAGAGTTTGCGAACTACTGAACACCCCTTTATTTCAGTTTTATTTTTAATGTTTATTTATTTATTTTGAGGGAGAGTGGAGCCGGGGGGCGGGGGGGGCAAAGAGAGAGAGGGAGGGAGAGACTGAGAATCCGAAACAGGCTCTAGGCTCCAAGCTGTCAGCACAGAGCCCGATGAGGGGCTCAAACCCAGGAACTGTGAGATCATGACCTGAGCCGAAGTTGGAGGCTCAACTGACTGAGCCACCCAGGCGTCCCTATTTCAGGTTTATTGAAGTATAACTTATACACAGTCAAGTTATCCTTTTTATATGTACAGTTCTCTATATCTTGACAAACTTACAAGGTCTTACACCTGCCGCCACCATCAAGCTATAGAACATTTTGGTCATCTCCAAAAGTTCCCAGTGCCACTTTGTTTGTTTGTTTATTTAGTTATTTATTTTAAAAAACCTTTCTTTTAATATATATTTTTGAGAGAGAGACAGAGCACGAGCAGGAGAAGGGCAGAGAGAGAGGGAGATACAGAATCCAAAGCAGGCTCCAGGCTCGGAGCTGTCAGCACAGAGCCCGACATGGGGCTTGAACCCACGAGCAGTGAGATCATGACCTGAGCTGAAGTCAATTAACCGACTGAGCCACCCAGGCGCCCCTTGTCTATTTATTTATTAAGTAAGTAAGCTCAGGCTGAACATGGAGCTTGAACTCACGACCCTGAGATCAAGAGTTCCACGTTCCACTCACTGAGGCAGCCAGTTGTCCCCCCACCCTCCACGCCCTGAGGGCCACTTCATCGCAGTCAGTCCCAGCGCCGGGCTAGAGCTGGCTGGCCCCCGTTTGTGAGAGGCAATGGTTGAATGTTCAGGAACTTTGCAAGCTGGTTGTTAAACATAGCCATTATTAAGTATTAAATTAACAAATAACTTTTATCGAAAACAAAGGTAATAAACTCATCACGTCCTAATTATTTTGCTACGTCTCACTATTTATGCCCTCGAGATGGTGTTTATTATAACTGAATGGTAGAACACGAGCTCGTGATGCGCCGCGGTGACGCTCTTCCTCGCTGAGCTTGGTGACTTCACGTTTGTAGCGTGAAATTGGCCACGGTGGGAGTTTTGGCGCCAGAGAAATCGGCAAATGCTACAAATCAGGGTTTGATTTGTTGATTGTCTACAAAGAGAGTGATGGAGAAATGTGAACAATGCAGATTTAAATAAAAGGCGTTTTTGTTGCAAATAAATATATTGGCCAACCTGGTTTGCCTGGCTGTCCCAGGTGGTGGAGCACATGACCCTTGATCTCGGGGTCGTGGGTTTGAGCCCCACATTGGGTGTAGAGATTATAAGTAAATAAACTTAAAAAAATGTTTTGTTGGGGCGCCTGGGGGGCTCAGTCAGTTGAGCGTCCAGCTTCAACTCAGGTCATGATCTCACGGTTTGTGGGTTCGAGCCCCAGGTCAGGCTCTGTGCTGACAGCTCAGAGCCTAGAGCCTGTCTTCAGATTCTATGTCTCCCTCTCTCTCTCACCCTCTCCTGCTCACTCTGTCTCTCTCTTTCAAAAATAAATAAAATGTTAAAATTTAAAAAAATGTTTTGTGTCTGGAGACATTACTTGGTGAATTGCATGAACAAAAAATGAAGGGAAGACTCTTCCAGTATTTAACAACTAGCATCTGATTTAGCAACGGATCCACCCAGTCACTGATGAATGAAGGAAGTTCTGATATGTGTCTTAGTTGTTTCTGTTTTGTCTTACGATTGTCAAAGGATGGCTCTCCTAATCTTACCCCAACACAACCTGTTTGTAGGACAAAGCTGGGTTTATTTCTGACTGTGGTTGGGAAGAACCCCACACCAGAGCTTTATCAATAGCATCTCAATGTGGGCAGACACAATTAGAAATTATTGAGAATTGGGGGCACCTGGGTGGCTCAGTCGGTTGGGCAGCCAGCTTGGGCTCAGGTCATGATCTCACGGTTCGTGGGTTCGAGCCCCGCATCAGGCTCTGTGCTGACAGCTCAGAGCCTGGAGCCTGTCTTCGGATTCTGTGTCTCCCTCTCTCTCTGACCCTCCTCTGTTCGCGTTGCCTCTCTCTGTCTCTCAAAAATAAATTAAAAAAAAAAAAGAAGTTATTGAGAATTGTGAGTTTGGTTTAAGAGGGCTCTTTCAATGCAGCGGTTAGATTAGGTATAAGTTAGGCTCACAATGAAACATCCCAGAATAGGCAGAGACAGCAAGCTAAGGATTTTTTTTTTTAAGTTTATTTATTTATTTTGAGAGAGAGAGTGCCGGAGTCCAGCTCCTGCAGGTCCAGGGTTCCCCTGAAGGATGACGGTGATGGCCAGAGAGAGTGAGAGAGCCTTGAGTTTCGTTCTGATCACCAGACAGGCCCCCCTGCCCACCTGGCAGGTGTCTCTACCATTCTGGCAGGCGTCTCTGCCCTGTCTGGTTCTCAAGCTTTATTTATGGCAAAAGGTACAAGGACCAGAAAGAGCAGGAAATGATTTCTCATAGATACGTTTTACAATTTTCCAGGACATGGGTTCTGCAGAAGTTACAATTCTAGTAGTAATGATTGTCATAAAAAACTTAGCTACAGACATTCATGGTGTCATAGGTATTTTTTTTTTTACAAAACCTCAGGTCTAGCCTTAAGGAAGCGACCTTTAACCAAGAGGCAAACAGCA
This sequence comes from Mungos mungo, assembly GCA_004023785.1. Taxonomy (NCBI): domain Eukaryota; kingdom Metazoa; phylum Chordata; class Mammalia; order Carnivora; family Herpestidae; genus Mungos; species Mungos mungo. Next base: position 42,035 of record PISW01007695.1, read on the forward strand.
TTGTTCAGTAAAGGTCAGTTTTTTATGAGTAAGGGTCATTAGGCTGTTTATAACTCTAAGAGAAAGTTCCCAGAAAAACAGGTTCTCAGGAGACATAATGCCTGCTTTCACAGTCCCAAAGACGATTGATACATCTTACGGCAGGAGTGACTTTCATAAAGGCGTTCAGGCCCGGAAGGTGGTCAGTTATCAATTAACTGCTTAGGGGAAAGTGATATGTTGCATTAGGGTGTATCTAGTTTACTTATCTTTTCCCTGACCAGGTGCAACCTCAGGGACAGGGCAGGGGGACAGGCCGCTCCTGACACTCATCAGCAAAGCATTTTGAGGTTTGGTGCCCAAGCAGAAATGAAAAGTTTCAAGAGGGTAGATTTCGGGAGCTATCTGGGGGGCAAGAGACCGTGCAAACTTGCCGTACCCTCACCAGGAATTTTCACTCTACCAGTGAGTTCAAATAGCTCCCAACGAGAGAGAGAGAGAGAGCAAGCATGTGCATGAGAGGGGCAGAAAGAGAGAGAGAGAGAATCCCAAACAGGCTCTCCACTGTCAGCACAGAGCCAGGCCAGGGGCTCAAACTCATGAACTGTGAGATCATGACCTGAGCCGAAACCAAATGACTGAGCCCCCTAGGCGCCCTAAGTTAAAGATTTTTGAATCAAGGGAGCCAAGGAATCTAAGGGTGCAAATCATCTTGTTGATGTTGTCCACTGAAGACTCAATAAGTCTTTGGGGAAGTTCATGCAAGGCATAGTCAAGGCATTTCCCTGGGCCAGTCTCCTGGAGAAGTGTGAAGACAACGGAATAGAAAAGTCCCATTAATATAACTTGTGTTGGGGAGATCGTTTCCGTCGTCAGAGTTCAAGCTGTGTGATGGTCGGTAGTTTTAGTTTTTGTTCCTTAATGTGAAAGAAGATACCAGCCCATTTTCATGTTGGAACACATTTATTTGTTAGTTGTACCTACAAGTTGGCGACAGACACATGGGTTTGACCGAAGTAACTAAAGTGTTCTATGAGAATCAACTGGCGGTAAGAAATTTATAATTTTATCATTTATAAAGTGTGAGCTATAAATTCAGCAAAGTTTCAGGGTCCAAGAGCAGCACACAAAAGCCACCTGTGTTTCTATACAAGCGATCAACAATCTGAAAAAGAAAGAAAGAAAATAGTGCCATTTACAATAGCATCCGAAGGATTAAAATACCGAGGAAAAACTTACCTAGGAAAAAACCCCCAGGAGGTAAAAGACTTGCACTCTGAAAACTACAAAATATTGCCCAAAGAAATTAAAGACTTAAATAAATGGGAAGACATCCCGCGGTCATGGATTGGAGCCCTTAATACTGTTAATATGCCCCAAGAGATGTGCACATCCAACAGTCCCGATCAAAATTCCAACGGCCTTGTTTGCAGAAATGGAAACACCAGTCCTCAGAATCATTCAGAATTGAAAGGGGCCCCAAATGGCCAAAAGAGTTATTGGAAAAGAAAAAGAGAGTGGAAGGGGCTTGTCTGTCTGCCGGGGAGGCCGTAACAAAGTACCGCAGGTGGGAGGCTTGGGCAGAAACGTACTTTCTCACAGTTTCGGAGGCTGGAAGCGTGAGATCAGAGTGTCTGGCAGATTCCGTTTCCCCTGCAGCCTCGCTCCTTGGCTTGTAAATGGCCGTCTTCATTTCCTGGGCTTTCACATGGTCTTCCCTACGCATGCATGTGTCCAAATTTCTTCATGTTTGAACGCTGGTCATATGAGATTAGGGTCTATCCTAGCGACCGCGTTTTATTTTAATCACCTCTCCAAAGACTCTGTCTCCTAATGAGGCCACATTCTGAGTTACTGGAGGTTAGGACTTCAACAAATGAATTTCATGGGGTGGGGAGGACACAGTTCAACCCATAAGGGTCACACTTCCCAACTTCAAAAGTTACCACAAAGTGACAGTAATTAAAACCATGTGGTACTCTCATAGGTGTAGACATATAAGACAGGGGAATAGAATTGAGAGTCCAGAAATAAACCCAAGTATCTATGAGCAATTGATTTTTCTACAAGAGTGCCCAGACCATTCAATGGGGCAAGACTAGCCTTTCCAGCAGTGCCGGGATAGCTGGATACCCAAATATAGAAGGGTGAAATTGGACCCCAACCTCACTACTTATACAGAAATCAACTCGAAATGGGTCGGTGACCTAAATATAAGAGCAAAAACTATAAAACTATTATTAGAAACATTGGAGTAAATCTTCATGATATTGGATTTGGCAATGGATTTGTAAACCTGACAGCAAAAGCACATGCAATAAATGAAAAAAATAAATAAATTTAGGGGCATCTGGGTGGTGCAGGTAGTTAAGTGTCTGACTTTTGATATTGGCTCAGGTCATGATCTTGCAGTCGTGAGATCAAGCCCCACGTCAGGCTCTGTGCTGAGCACGGAGCCTGCTTGGGATTCTCTCTCTCCCCCTCTCTCTGCCCCTCCCCTACTTGCATGCTCTCTCTCTCTTTCTTAAAATAAACAAATAAACATTAAAAAAATAAATTTGACTTTATCAGGTCGAAAACTTTTGTGCATCAAAGGATAGTATCAAGAATGTGAAGACAACCTAGAGAATGGAAGAAAATATTTGCAAAACATGTATCTGATGAGGGCTTAATATCCAGAATAGCTAAAGAACACTTAAAAGTCAACAATAAGAAGACATACAATCCAGAGGTTCCTGGGCGGCTCAGTCACTTAAGGGTCCGACTTCAGCTCAGGTCACGATCTTGAGGTTCATGAGTTTGAGCCCTGCATTAGGCTCTGTGCTGACGGCTCAGAGCCTGCAGCCTGCTTCGGATTCTGTATCTCCCTCTCCCTCTCTGCCCCTCCCCTGCTTGCACTGGGTCTCTGTCTCTGTCTCAAAAATAAATAAACACTAAAAATTTTTAAAAAATAATTTAAAAGAAGAAGATACACAATCCAACTTAAAAATGGGGAAAAGAATTGAACAGACATTTCTTCAAAGAAGATATTCAAATGGCCAACAAGGATGTGAAAAGGTATTCGATACTACTTGTCATTAAGGAAATGCAAATTAAAGCCACAGTGAGGTACCACTTCATACTCACTAGAATTTCTTTTTAAAGGAAAATAATATCTGTTGATGAGGGTATGGAGAAATAGTAAATTCATACACGTACATGGACAGTGGGAATGTAAAATGGTGGAAAATAATTTGGCAATCCCTCAAAAAAGTTAAACACAGTGTTATCATCTGACCCAGCAGTTTTACACCTAAGTATAGACCCAAGAGAAATAAAAATATATGTACACATAGAAACTTCTGCATGAATGTCTACAGCAGCCTTGTTCACATAGTTGAAGGCTGGAAACAATCCACATATCTGTCCCCAGGTAAACGGAGAAATCAGTTGTGGTATGTCCACACAGTGGAATGCATTCAGCCAGGAAAAGGAACCAAGTTCCCACGCACACTATAACATGGGTGACCCTTGAAAACACGCTGAGGGAGAGGAGCCAGGCACCCAGGTCACATGACGGATGACTCCGTTACATGGGATGTCCACGACAGGCAAGTCCAGAGACAGAAAGCGAAGCAGCGGTCGCCCTGGGATGGGGGAGGGGAGAAGGGGGAGTGATCTCTCACTAGGTACCGGGTTTCTTCAGGTGATGAAATGTTTTGAAACTAGAGAGAGGTGGTGGTTGCATAATATTGCGAATGCACCAAATGCCTTTGGATTGTATACTTTAAAATGGTTCATCGGGGGGCGCCTGGGGGGCTCGGTCTGTCAAGCATCTGACTTTGGCTCAGGTCATGATTTCACGGTGGTGAATTTAAGCCCTGTGTCGGGCTCTGTGCTGACAGCTTAGAACATGGAGCCTGCTTCTGATTCTGTGTCTTCTTCTCTCTCTCTGCCCCTCCTCCACTTATGCTCTTTCTCTCTCTAAAAAAATGAATTAAAAAATTGGAGTATTGGAAAAAAATAAACAACCAGTCTCATTTTAGGACAAAGTACTTTCTTTTCCCTTAAAAACATGTATTCCTCACACCTTTCTTACCAATAGCATATTTTTCCTTGCATAGAAAGTTGTTTCCCTTGTTATTTTCAGTAGTCTTTTTATATTCTTAATTCTTAGAAACGTTAACATCTGGGGGAAACTAAGTAGTAATTGTGAATTGTTATATCAGAGTCTTATTTGGAAAAGACTTAGATACCTAATGAATCAAACCTAATTTATTTTTTAACCTAGAAAGTTTGAAATAATCAAAGATTTTTGAAGCTGTTAAAAAGCATACCTACAGGGGCACCTGGCTGGCTTGGTCGGTAGAGGGAGTGACTCTTGATCTCGAGGTTGTGAGTTTGAGCCCCACATTGGGTGTAGAGATTACTTTAAAAACTAAAATCCTTTTTTAAATGTTTATTTATTTTTGAGAGACAGAGAGACAGAGCACGATTGGGGGAGGGGGCAGAGAGAAAGGGAGACACAGAATCCAAAGCAGGCTCCAGGCTCTGAGCTGTCAGCACAGAGCCCGACGCAGGGCTCGAACCCATGAACGTGAGATCATGACCTGAGCTGAAGTCAGATGCTTAACCAACTGAGCCACCCAGGTGCCCTTAAAATTTTTTAATGGTTAATTGTATGTTATGTGAATATAAAATATATAAAGTAACGTGCTAGTGGTTCAGCCGGTTAAGTGTCCAACTTCGGCTCGGGTCACCATCTCATGGTTTGTGAGTTCAAGCCCCGCGGCAGGCTCCGTGCTGACAGCTTCGAGCCTGGAGCCTGCTTTGGATTCTGTGTCTCCCTCTCTCTCTCTGTCCCTTCCCTGCTCCCGCTTTGTCTCTGTCTCTCTTTCTCAAAAATAATTAACATTTAAAAAAACAATGTGCTACACACTTTCTATAGCTAAGATTTATAACAAACACGTATGTGCATAGACACATGCCGTGTACATATCTGCACACACACACACACGTGAATATAAATATACACACAAATGTATGTGTGTGTCTTCCACATTGTAAGTTTTTAAAATTTGAACCATTCTAAAAATTTTTTTAATGTGTTTTTAAAATTTATGTTTGAGAGACAGAAAAGACAGCGTGAGCAGGGGAGGGTCAGAGAGAAAGGGAGATACAGAATCTGAAGCAGGCTCCAGGCTCTGAGCTGTCAGCACAGAGCCCAACGTGGGGCTCGAACCCACGAACCGTGAGATCATGACCTGAGCCGAAGCCAGACGCTTAACCGACTGAGCCACCCAGGCGCTCCAAAATTTGAACCATTCTAATAGGGGTGTAGTGGTATCTCATTGCAGTTTTAATTTTCATTTTCCCAACGACTAGTGATGTTGAGTATCGTTCCATGTGTTTATTTTCCATCCACGTATCTTCTATGGTAACATGTCTATCCAAATCTTTAGCCCATAGAGATATGGATACATATATATATTTTTTCTTTAGCGTATATTTTTGCTGAGTTGTCTCTTTTCTCATTTTGGAGTTTTCAGAGTTCTTTGTATATCTGGTCACCAGCCTTTTATCACATGTGTGTTTTCCAAATATTCTCTCCCACTCTGTGGCTTGTCGTTTTATTTTCTTCACAGTGTTTTCCAAGAGCAGACATTTTTAATTTTGATGAAGCTAAATTTATCTCTCTTGTTTTCTCGTTTATGGTCTGTGCCTTTGTTCTAAGAAATCTTTGCGCTTTTTTTTTTAAGATTTTATTTTTAAATAATCTTTACACCCAATGTGGGGCTTGAACTCAAAGCCCCGAGATCAAGAGTTGCATGGTCTGACAGCCCACCAGGCGCCCCTAAGAAATCTTTGCTTAACTCAAGTTCTTAAAGAATTTATTTTTATTAAAAAAAATTTTTTTTAATGTTTTATTTATTTTTGAGAGACAGAGAGAGACAGCTTGAGCAGGGGAGGGTCAGAGAGAGAGGGAGACACAGAATCTGAAGCAGCCTCCAGGCTCTGAGCTGTCAGCACAGAGCCCGACGCGGGGCTCAAACCCACAAACCGTGAGATCATGACCTGAGCCAAAGTCAGCCGCTCAACCGACTGAGTCACCCAGGTGCCCCTTTTATTTTTTTTTTCCTAGGGATTTTATAGTTTTAGGATTTTACAGTATGGAGGGGCACCTGGGTGGCTCAGTCGGTTGAGTGCCCGACTCTTGATTTCAGGTCATAATCTCATGTTTGTGAGTTCGAGCCTCATCTTGGGCTCTGTACTGATAGAGCAGAGCCTCCTTGGGATTCTCTCTCTCCCTCTCTCTATGCCCCGCCACCCCCAAATACATAAATAATAATAAAAAACATTTTACATTTAGGTATTTGCCCAATAAAATTTTATAATGTCTTTCTACTTAAAATGTTTATTTATTTTTGAGAGAGAGAGAGAGAGAGGCAAGTGTGGGAGGGACAGAGAGAGGGGGACAGATGTTCCGAACTGAGCTTTGCACTGACAGCATAGAGCCTGATGTGGGGCTCGAACACATGAACTGTGAGATCATGACCCAAGATGAAGTTGGACGCTGAACCGTCTGAGCCCCCCAGGGGCCACCCTCTTTTCCACTTAAATCAGAGTGACTTCTGCTGTTTACAACTGAGAACAGGGGCTCATGTGGAAACAATGGTGTTGGTGACAGCCTGGGTGTCAACGGTCTGGCGGCTGGGGACAGCGGTGCTGGTGGCTATGATTTGACAACAGTGGAAATAATGGAGATGAGGGAGGTGTTGTTGATCAGTTTCTAGGTGAAATCCCGCCACGATACAAAGTCTATGGCAACCCTGTCCACTCTAGACAGAGTTGCGCTGTGTCACCAACATGTCCCTACCCCTTCAAGTTCCAAGCCTATTGCAGACTCCAGTGTGACAACAATTTCTCATAAAACGGAAGAGATGGAAAATTAGGTGACCTTCGATGCCATTCCCAAACACGTGCTGTGGACACACTTGTCCGAGTTTTCAGAAGCATGAACTTATCTCATGGTGCCTGCTGCCTCGTTGTCTCTCATAGAAAAAAATGAAAACAGCTAAATGTCCACCAATAGGAGAATGATGAAATTAACGCTGATAGACCCATACTGTGGAATGTCACGGGGGCTTCGAACAGAATGAGATCGGTCCTTATGGACTCCCATGGAAGGACACCCATGATCTATTACTGAGTCCAAAAATCACATGGCAGCACAGAGGATCCCATTAGAAAAAGCATATACAGACATATGTTTGTACATGCAAGGAAAATGTCTGGAACCACACTCAAGAAACTATTAACACTGGTACCTCCAAAAGAGACTTTTCACTTAACATGCTTCGGATCTGTTTGAATACATTGCCTTGAGCAGTTACTACTTTAATCTAAAAATAAAACACACACAATCGCACATACAAGGTGAGGCGGGGTGAGATGATTCCCTTTATTTTAGAAATACAAGAATGGAGGCATGGGTGAGGGGCTGTCCCGACTTGCCCAAGTGGGTGGCACAGGGAGCCAGAGGGAGGAACTGGCTAGACAGGAGTCCTCCTGTCTGGTCTTCCAGCCGCTTCCCCACCTCGCCGTCTTCAGAGGCCAGGAGCCCTGCCCCCCTCCCCTGTTCCGGGACACAGCTGACCGCGGATGGCCGGGCAGACTCGGAAGTGGGGACAGGAGCCCACAGCCTGGGCTGGCCCCTCGTCAGCTTGGCCTCTGGTCTCCTTCTGTGGCCTTTCTCATCTCCCCGCATCCCGGAGCCCCAGGGAATGGGGCCCCACCAGCCCCGTGAATGCTCCCTGCTGGTCGAGGAGGAGGCTGAGCTGAGCTGGGGCTAAAGACTAGGGAGATAAAGGGCCATTTCTTGACACACGACCTGCGTCAGCATCCCTGGGAAGTTTGTTAAGGATGCTGACCTCCTGGGCTCCACCCCAGACCCAGTGAATCTGAACCTCTAAAACACGGAAATCAAAGGCTAGGTTTGATAAGGTTTGGCCACAGCAAATTCTATGTGAGCTGCAGTGCAAAGTTGTAAGGCTCAACCCTGAGGCGCTTTAAAAAAATTACTGGTGCCCTGGGTGCCTGGGGGGCTCAGTCTGTTGAGCGCCCGACTTCGGCTCGGGTCATGATCTCACGGTTCGTGGGTTGGAGCCCCGCGTCGAGCTCTGTGCTGACAGCTCAGAGCCTGGAGTCTGCTTCAGAGTCTGTACCTCCCGCTCTCTCCGACCCTCCCCTGTTCACGTTCTCTCTCTCTGTCTCTCAAAACTAAAGAAAAAATTAAAAAAAAAAATGACTGGTGCCAAGTACCACCCCAGAGCCTCTGATTTAAGCGATCTCAGATGTGGCCTGGGCGTTGGTATGTTTTTCAAAGCACCCCCCTCCCCCAATCTCCAGCCATCCTTTCCAAGGACATCATCGGAATCTCTGGGCTTGCAACTTGGCGTTTGGATTTTTTCAAACCTCACAGATGATTCCAATGTGCAGACGAGCTCAAGAGCCATGGATGGGGTCCTCGGACGAACCGCCTCTGCCTCACCTGGGGGCCCGTTAGAAAGACAGAACCCCAGCCTCCAACCCCCTGAGGCGTCCTGGGTCAGGACGGGCATTTACCAGGACTTGCGTGCACGGTACAGTTGGAGAAGCTTAAGAGGATTTCACTGCAGCATGGCTGGTCCGATGGGTCCCCACCTCAGGGTGACCTGACAGCTTAAGAAAAAAATTCTCTTGCCCAGGCAGCACTGAGGCCACTTAAAACCTGGGCATCGGGGTGCCTGGGTGGCCCAGTTGGTTGGGCCTCTGACTGTTGATTTCAGCTCAGATCATGATCTCACGGCTCGTGGGTTCGTGCCCCGCATCAGGCTCTGTGCTGACAGCACGGAGTCTGCATGGGAGTCTCTCTCTGTTCCTCCTCCACTCTTTCGTGCTGCCTCTCTCTCAGAATAAAGAAACTCAAAGAAATATTTTAAAAATCTGGGCACCTGTGGTTTTAAAGGTCTCCAGATGATTCCAGCGTGCAGGACCGAGGACTTGTTTGTGGTCATCAGGGCAGCGTTTGAGGCGGTGGTCCCTCACCAGCCGGGGCTCCTCCAGGGTCACCTGGATTTCATTCCGCCTCCCGTGTCCTTGATCCGGGGCAGGTGAGTCAAGCCCTCTGCCCCAGAACTTCCTCTTCCGTAAGATGGAGATACTAACAGTGCCCCTGCCCCAGGATTATTGGAACCGAGCAGGGTCCACCAGGCCGTCAGGCTCTGGAAAGTGCTTCCTGCCAGCTCTGGCTTTTCTCTATTTGGCAGAATCCTCAGGTACGTTCAGCGGAGCACAGAGGGTCAAGAGCAGAGGTTTGAAGAGAGACAACCAACCCCAAGTGTGAAGTGTGGGCCCCTCACTTAACCCGTGTGAGCCTTGCTGTCTCATCAACCACACGTTAGCAATGACAATGGCAGTGCCACCTCTGGGTGTGCCCGGGCTCACGGCCTTGCCCGCCCGGGGGCCATGCATCCCGGCAGACACGATTCCACACACGAGGCAGGGGCTGCTCTATTGAAGGTTTCCCAGGCATTCCAGGAAGAAGGTATTTTCATCATGTCCCCAACAGCAGAAGTGTTTCCCAAGGGCCCCCTGTAAATCTGTCTCTTCGCTCCGAGTCCCTCCGCCCCGTTGGCCGCCCCTTGTCTACTCATCCTTGTCCAGCCTTTGGAAACCCTTTCTAATTTTTTTTAATGTTTTACTTATTTTTGAGAAACAGAGACATAGAGTGTGAGCAGGGGAGGGTCAGAGAGAGAGAGGGAGACACAGAATATGAAGCAGGCTCCAGGCTCCGAGCTGTCAGCACAGAGTCTGACTTGAGGCTTGAACCTAGGAACGGTGAGATCATGACCTGAGCCGAAGTTGGACGCTTAACCAACTGAGCCACCCAGGCGTCCCTGGAAACCCTTTCTAGAGAGAAGTTTTACAAAGCCACACTCCACCCATGTCCCTTAGCAAAACAAGGGCCACCTGCCGGGTACTGGTTTCAGCCCAGGTCATGATCTCACGGATCGATCATCGTGAGTTCGAGCCCCGCATCAGGCTCCATGCTGTCACTACAGAGTCTGCTTGGGATTCATTTGCACGCACGCTCTCTCTCTGCCTCTCCCTTACACACTTTTTCTCTCTCTCTGTCTCAAAATAAATACACTTAAAATAATTAGAGTGCTTTACATGGAGAATCTCATTCGGAATTGTCATCCCAGGAGATAGATCTATTGTGATGGCCATTTTTACAGATGAGGAAACTGAGGCAGAGCTTGAGTAATCGTTCCAAGGTCACAAGGCTCGTTCGTAAGTGTGAAACTGTGTGATTCTAATCCAGGCTGTGTGCCTGTCCCTTAACCTCTCAGATGTCTTGTGTACTTTCTTCAGGGCCAGCAGCAATTCCGGGGCTTTTTCCGTCCACACAGGGTTAGATCGAGGAATGATTACAGTACATTCATTTAACAGATATTTGTTGAGCACCTACTATGTGCCAGATGCCAGGGACATAGGGGTGAGCAAACAAGATGTGGTCCCTGTCCTCATAAAAACAGCCCATTACTCTATTTGCAAAGAAAGAAAAAAAGGCCCACTGAAACCAAGAGGGGCACAGAGGAGACATGGAGGCTGGTCTCTGGGGACAGGCGCGCTGAGTGGGGTCACCTGGTGGCAGGACCTTGGCCCACAGGGGAGCTGCAGCCCCAGCCCAAACCTCAGAAACTTCTCAGCCAGGATTTGGGTGCCCCCCGCCCTGTGACTTCCTCTCTGCCTCTCCCCGCAAATGGTGGTAATTGGTAGACAAAGGAGTTTCAGACAGTTGGGGACCTGCGTCCTTTGAGACTCTGAAAACATGCTATTATTAATTAAAGACTTTGGCTTCGGTGGGGCCCAGGCCTGCCTTTTTCTGGCTGGGCCTCAGACTTATGTCTTTCCAGTAGTGTCTTCTTGCTAAATTTTTCAGTGTTTTTAACATCAGACTGATGTTACGTATAATTACCAACTTCGCACCCAAATTATATTTGACATGGCTTGTGTGGGAAATTAGACCATTTCAGCGCCTACAAATTCACCTGGGGAAGCCAAGGCAGGCACGAGGGCGTGCTGAGGGGAAGCAATTTAAATATTACATGTGCCCTTGTGAAAATGCCAAAACTTTTTAAACTGTCAGGAAGAATTCCTTCTCCCCCTCCACTTGTCTCCCCCTCCCCAACTCACCGAGCGCACTGAGGGTCGGGAAGCCGGGCTCTGTGCGTGGGGTGCTGTGGGGAGCCCTTCCCGCTGGGGGGGGGCACTCACGCGATGGCCTGGTTGGCAGGGGAGGGGCCTCCAGAGCTGCCCCAGGGGTGGGGGGCCTGGGTGTCACCTCTGAGGGGAGGATCCATTGTAGTGCTGTCAGTCCGTCTGATTGTCTGTCTCTCCCCTTTCTCTCCTGCCTCTGACCCCTCCATCGGGTGCTGAAGGCAAAGAAGGCTCCTCCCTCCTCACCCCTGCCCTGGACAGAGTTGGGGGGGCAGGGAGATCATGGTCACAGTGCCCAGGTCCCAGGCTGGGGCTCCCTGGGCCGCTCTAAGCAACGGTCCATCAAGGAAGCCCCTTCGCCCCAGACAGGCCCTCAAGGGCTTTTGCTTTGTCATTTCAATTCGACAAGCTCAGAATATCCACCACGTGCTGGAAACTAGGGATCGGGAAAAGACCGAACCTCATTCATTCATTCATTCATTCATCCAACAAACTCCCGATGAGCACCAGCATCTACAGTGCCAAGCACAGGGCTGTGTGCTGGGAATCTAGGTATTAAAAAGATTCATGAATTCATTCTTTTGTCCATTGGACAGGCACTGAGGACTCACCATGCGCCGGGCTCTGTGCTGGGCCACGGAGATGCGGCAGGCCGTGCCAGCCCTTGGGTGCTTGCTGTGAAGCTGGGGAGCCAGACTTCTAGCAAATAATGGTGTAGGCACTGAGCTGATGAGGCCGGAAGGCCAAACGCTGCCTCAGTTATCCCTTTGCTGATGGGCGCTGCCCGGTTGAGGGAGGGAGATCCTGGGAACGTGTGAGCACCACTGTCACCTGGACCCGTGTGTCTGAGAACAGAGCAGGGCCCGGCAGCTGCGAGGCCCCGAGGTCCATGGGGGGCAGGGAGAGGCGGGGCTCAGCCTGGCAGTGTCTAGGACACACACCTCCTTTTTCTTCCCTTCCCTAAGAGAGGACAGCCGGTCTGCCACCTGCAGGGAGGTGTCCTCGGAGGAGGCAGTGGTGTGGGAGCAGAGAGCCCCCTGCTGCTGCCCCTCGTACCTGGGCCAGGAAGGTCGGGCACCGGAGAGGAGGCTGCCAGGAGCAGGGGCCCTCCGCCCAGCTTAAGGGGCTCCAGGGAGATACCGGGCCTTACAGCCCTCCAAGGTCTCGGAAGGTCCCTGGAACCCCAGTGTTATGTGGGGACAAGGCCTCAGAAATGAGCCTGGCAACATCCCCGGTGGACCATCTGGGAAATCGAAACAGACATCAGCTTCTGCCTCTGACTGGCGACTGGACCCCCAGGATTTTCTGTCTTCTTTGCTCTCTATTCTCTGATAGGCTTTTCTTCCCCCTCGTCCTGGGGTGTTCAGTGTCCGGCCTTCAGGATGTTCATGATCTCGGGGCCTCTGGGCGGCTCAGTCGGTTAAGTGTCCGGCTTCGGCTCAGGTCATGATCTCACGGTTTGTGGGTTCGAGCCCCACATAGGGCTCTGTGCTGACAGCTAGCTCAGAGCCTGGAGCCTGTGTTCAGGTCCTATGACCCTTCTCTCTCTGACCCTCCCCTGCTCACTCTGTCTCTCTCTCTCTCAAAAATAAATAAAAACAAAACAAAACAAAAAAGATGCTCACGATCTTTGTAGCGATTGCTTCTCTTTCTTTCATCCCGCAAGTGCTTAGTGCAGTCTTCACAGTCCCACCTTCGGTGGCAGGGTCCGTGTCCCTCCCCTTGAGTGTGGACACGATGGCAGTGACACTGTGTGACTCCGGAAAAAAGGTCATTAAAATTCCACACACTTCTGTCTTGTTCTCTGCGACACTGGCCTTCGGAACCCAGTCACCGTGCTGTGAAGAAGCCAGAGCCACCCCACATGGAGAGACGACAGAGACACATGGAGAGACATGGAGAGACAGAGAGAGAGAGAGAAGTGATGCACGCGGTTGTGACCGAAAGCCCATCTGAGGTCCCGGCCAAAGCCAGATGTGTGAACAGTGATCCTCCCGTGACTCCAGCTTTGGGGTCTTCCAGACGAGGCCGGAGGATCACGGAGCAGATCCCTCCCATGCCCTGTTCAAACTCCTGCCCCACACAGGCTGTTTTATGTCATTAAGTTTGGGGGGGGGGGTTGTACAGCCATAGTTTCTAGAACAATCTCACCTGGGTCACTCCACTGTTACCTATGCCTGGAGTGCCCTTCCTTCTTCACTTTGCTGGCGAATATCTGACTCTTCCTTAAGAAGTAGCTCAAAGTCTGGCTGAGAGCTTGGGAAGGCTTCACCTCCTCCTCTAGGAAGACTTCTCTGACTTCCTACAGAAGTGGGGCTGCTCTTCTGCTTCCCTGCAAGGCCCATGTCACCGATTTCTTCTACTTTAGTGCTCAGTTTCCCCACCGGGCTGTGAGCTTCTGGCGAGCAGGCTTCAGGTCCCGCTCCTCCAGGCTCCCTTCCTCCTGCCCGGGCCAGCGCCAGCTGCGTCTGACAAAGGCACCCACTCGTTGGGCTGATTGGAAGGCACAGCGAATTCACGCTGTTCCAGGGAGCTCGGTGGTCGTTCCTGCAGGTCTGGATGCCACCCCTGTCTGTCCCCACTGCGCGCCCATCGGAGGGAACACTTCTGGACACGAGGGCCTGATTTGGACTCTGAGTGACCCGGGGTTGGGCGTTTCTGTTTCCAGACCTCCATAACCCCCTGTGAAATGAAGATGCTGGGTGAAGAGGATGCTGGGGGTCCTTCAGCTCCTTGGCTCGGGGGTCCCCTGGGAGTGGTGAGACAGCTTCCCCTGGACAGACCCTGTAGGGATAGTAACGGGCAGGACTGGGTTTGGGAAGGAAGTTCTGTCTGGCCATCCAGGCTCCTTTCCATGGACTTTGTTTGAAGTCTGGTGACACAGAGCAAACTGTAGCCCTGGGGACTGAAGTGGGGCACCGCGGAGGGTCTGCTAGGAGCAGGTGCCCCTTGAGGGCAGAACCAGGACCGCTGAAGGGCAAGGACAAGGATTTGGAGCCTGCCTGCCTGCCTGTGAGTCCTGCTTCTCCTCCTTACTCGTGTGACTCAGGCAAATCACTCAGCAAGCCTCAGTGTCCTCATCTGGAGAACAGGGGTAGCAATAAAGCCACCGCCGTGGGGACCTGCTCGGGGGACTTGAAGGGCGAGGTGGCACACCCCGAGGGCTGGCCATCGATGGAACAGACGCTCCCATTGACAAGAGCTTGCCAAGTGCAATGGACTAGGTGTTACCTGTTCTCGTGACATCAGTGCCCCCCAGAATCCTGCAGGGGTGAATCTCTTTATTGTTGTTTCACTCGGGAGGGAATGAGGCTCAGAGAGGTTACATGACTTGCCCAAGGCCACACAGCCATGAAGCGGTGGGGCTGGAAATTCGAACCCAAGTCCACCTGTCCCCAGAGACCTTGCGGAACTTGGGAGCTTGGATGCAGGGCAGGGCCCAGAGCTGTGACAGCTGACACGGGACACAAAGAACTGATCTCAGCACTGCCCTCGACTGTGATGGCACAAGAGGGGGGTACGGCCTCCCTGGGCTCTGCTCCCCACCCCAGGTTACGGCAGATACCCCAACCCCAGGGGCTGAACCCTGCAGGTGAGGGGATCCCAGAGTGGGCACCAGGGAGGGGCCGTGAGCCTGCCCCCTGGGTGGGCTTGAAGCTCGCCTCACCTGCAGGGCCTGGGCTCACCCTGCCCGGCTGGGGACGGGCTGAGAGGAGCAGTGCGTGCCGTTTCTCCCCCGGTGACTGGTCACTATGGCCCCTGCCAGGACCCCGCCCCCCCACGGGCACAGTGCTGCCTGCTGCCACCCTGACCTCAGTGAGGACGGACCCCCAGCCCTGTAGACACGCGGGGGCTCACAGTCGTGGTCACAGGCTCACGTGTGCGTGCTTCCCGCACGCTCCCTGGGCTGGCATCCCTGGATGTGGACAGCCTCGCACGCCCAGGGCCTCGCACGCCTGTCCAAGCTCAGTGCCGGTCCTTGAGGCTGCCTGGGCATGTCTACGGGGATGTGCGGCAGGTCCGCGGCCCCTGGTGTCTCTTTGCCGTGTGTGTGTGTGTGTGTGTGTGTGTGTGTGTGTGTGTGTGTGTGTAAAATGAAGAAGGTGGGGCGGGGTCTTGAGAAGCAGAGGGAACCAGAGCTGAGGCTACTCTAAAAGCCACAGACTGTCCCTGTTCTGAGGCTCATTCAGTCCCGGTGACCCATCTGTCAGGGAGTGAGATAGTAGGTCTTACTGTTCCTCATTTCAGCAGCAATGAGACTCAGAGGGCTCAGAGAGGTTAAGGAGCTCCCCCAAAGTCACACA
The DNA here is from genome assembly GCA_004023785.1 of Mungos mungo. Classification (NCBI taxonomy): domain Eukaryota; kingdom Metazoa; phylum Chordata; class Mammalia; order Carnivora; family Herpestidae; genus Mungos; species Mungos mungo. The sequence continues at coordinate 57,562 of PISW01007695.1, forward strand.
GCTGGGTTGGAGTCAGGATGGTTGGCAACTGCCCCAGGCCTTACTCACTAGGTGACGCCGAGGTCACGGTGTGGCCCTTGGTGTCATTCCACGGCAACCTCCCCTTCTTGTCACCCCCCTCACCCCCAGGGCCCCCAACACTTCAGCCCTCGGTGCCCATTTAAACACACTATGAATTTAGCTATTTGCTGGTCTGCCCTCTCCTCTTCCCACCAGCCTCCCTCCCCTCCTCCCTACCTCACAATGTGAGCCCCTCAGACTTATAAACAAGTGTCCTGACACACAGTAGGGACTCAACAGGTGTACGTTGCATGGTGTATAAATGAACAGGGTCTTCCAGTCTGGACACGCAGGACATCCTGCCGTTCTGGGTGCTGAGGGTGGGGGCGGGGCAGGGCTGCGGTCACTTGCGCGCTGGAGACGACATTCTTAGCTCCTTTGTGCCTCTCTCTGGGTGTCTGTCGGTGCCAGGGCAGACATTTGAGCTGTGGCTGGTGGAGCAGGTCTGGGACTCCTGAGCTGGGGACTGGGTGTCCTGGAGGCAGCCTCTCCCTGTTGCTTCTCCCCGGATGGCCACCAGGCCTGGAGCAGGGTGGCCTCTTGGGTGCACATGGGTCCCAGCAGTGCCCAGAGAGGTGGTGGACCCCTGCCCCTGGTTGCTTCTCTGGTCTCCGTCCCGCCCCATGGCCCGCAGGCCCCGGCCAGGCCCCTGGTGCCCCTGCCTACCACTAGGTGGCACCAAGTGCTCTGACAGTGGGCAGCTGCCCCTGCAAGGGCTCAGGGGTGGATCCCGCGGAGGCTGGTCCCAGAATCACCCATTCTGGCACTGGCTGGGCATCCTGCCACCAGGGGCCTTCCTTTGAAGGGCGGAACAGCTCCTACATGCTGAGCTCTGTGCCAACGGGTTTCCATACGTTATCTCGCATTTCCCCACAAACCTCGCAAAGGCCTGAGGAGGTAGACACCGTTCTTGGCCCATTTTACAGATGAGGAAACCAAGGCATAGAGAGATTAAAGCAATGGATCCAAGTCACATAGTTAACAAGAAGCAGAGCCGGGTTCTGTTCTTCACCGTTGCTTCCTTAAAGCTGTCTCATAAGGGCCAGTGTCCCCGTGCATGACCCATGGGGTCACAGAGCAGCCCTGAGGCTCTGAGGAAGTCTTCCGAGGGGAGAGGTTGGCTTGGGGGCAGGGGTGTGTGTGGAGGGAGAAGCGAGGGCCTCGCAGCAGGATGGAGGGTGGGGAGCTCCTTCCTGATGCCCCGGCAGCTGTCGCACTGAAGGGTTAGGAGGGGGTCAGGGCCTGGAAGGGAAATCGAGGTGGGGAGGCCGACCCAGCCCCCATCGAGTGCCAAGAACAGCTGGGAGGAACTTGGGGGTGGGCACAGGATGGAGGAGGAGGAGTCCCAGATGTCACCGGCAGTGCTGGGTCCATATGGTGCTGAAATTAGGAGGCCATGTCGTTAACTGTGCAGGCTGCGATGGGACAGGCCCAGATCGGGGGCCCTGGCTCTGCTGGAGTGATGGAGCCCCCAAATGTGGGAAGCTGGCCTGTCCGGGGGCCTTTGGGGGACCAGAGCAGGATGGACCACAGGCCAGATATGCCTGGGGCTCCGATGTGCTCTAGCCTTGGCCCACGATGGCAGCCAAGTGGTGGTGTCCATCTATCCATCCATCCATCCATCCATTCCATCCATCCATCCATCCATCTACACATGGATTGTACCAAATACTGAGGACACTGCAGTGAACAAGACCGATAACATCCTTGCCTCCTTGGGGCTTATGCTCTAGTTTAAGGCAATACACAAGTACACGTAAAACAGATCGATAAGACAAAAAGTAACAGAGAGTCTAGTTTAGTTTGGAAGATCCGGGAGGACGTCTTGGAGGAGGCAGTATTTGATGGAAAGAGCCAGAAAAGACCTCAGGCAGGGGGAATAGCAGGAACCCAGACTCTAAGGCAGGAGCGAGTTTCGTGGCTGGAGGAAAGGAGCAAGGATCAGGGGCTCTTCTGCAGAGTTGAGCAAGGGGCCCGGGGTGGGAGAGGAGGGGCCCCCTGGGGTGCGCGATGCTCCGCGGGTGGCGTGGAATGTGCTTGGAGAGTATTAGACAAGATGTGGTTTGCATTATGGACCATCTCAAGGGTTGATGTTGGAGAATGGGTTGCAGGGGCAAGGCGGGGCAGAGAGCCCAGCCCAGGGGCCCCGGGGCCCCGTCTGGAGACTGGCCAACTGGGTACAGTGGAAAGGACACGGAGCCAGAACTCTGGCGCTCTGCCCTGGATTCTGGGCCTGACCACGTCGCTCACAGGTTGGGTGACCAGAGTCAGTCACTGTGCCCCTTTGAGCCTCAATGTCTTTATCTGCAAGATGGAGACAAGAGCTGCCCAGCCTTCTTCCCCGGGGGGATGCGGTGAAGGTCAGGGCCAGGGCTGGGGCAGGACAAAGGTCGCTACTTTGGGAGACCGATTTTTTTTTCCTGGGAGGAGCCCATACAAGGAGGGCAGTGCGGTTGAAATCATCACTGGGGGTCAGCCCCCACCCCAGTTCTCGGAGCCTGGGGTCCCAGCAGGACTTCCTGCCCCCCAGAGGCTGCCGGCACCCCTCCCCCACCCTATGTCCCTCAATCTTCTTTTTCCCCCTTGCATCTCCTTTTTAAAATAAAAACACCGGCCGCTCACTGCTCACTGATGTTTATGCCTCAGTAATACATTATGTATTATTTTGTTTTAAGCACAGCTTTTGCATCCTGACAGTAACAATAAAATGTGACTATGGGATTGCTAATACAGACAGACTAATGTTTCCATCGCCCGCCTCTTTTTTTTGCGTCCTAAGCACTTTTGAAAAGGCTCCTTTTATATTCCTAATAAAATTATAGCAAAATACATCGATTTACTGGAAAAGAGTTTAGGGTCGGGTTGAGTTTTTTTCTCCCCCTCCCCTGCGTGTGGGCTTCTTTCTTCCCCCCCAAAGGCTGATGAATATTCCGAATCAAGGCTTCTAAGTGCTTTTTGACCTGGGTCCCGGGTTTCGTCCCCCGCTGTTGGACAGCCGGCGCTCTCCTGGCCCCCAAGCCAGGCTCAGGGCAGGGGGTGTGCATGTGTGAGCACCCCGGGTGTTGGGCAGTGGGGGTGTGTCTGTGTCGGGGCGTCCGGGTGTCGGAGTGTCAGGGTGTGCGTGGCTGTGTGTAAGGATGACTGTGGTCTGACTGTGCGCTTGAGCGTACGTGCTGGTGTGCACGCTGGGGACTCCCACCCGTGGGAACCCCTCTGTGTGGGGGAGCTGGGGGCTTGCAGGTGTTGAGGGGTGTGTCTGTGTGTTACAGTGTTAGAGGGGCCCTGAGGACGGTATGTGGTGAGCACCGGGCCCTGGGTGTCTGCAGGTTTATGGGGGGGCAGGAGCCCACTTGGGGGATCCTGGGGTCACGGACTGTCAGGGTCGGGTGTGTGGTGACGGTGTGGGGAGGGCTGACAGGTGCCAGCTGAAGTCAGGGACAGTAACTGTACTTGGTTCTCTCCCTGTGGGGAGTGGGGGCTGCCTGTGTCCCGAAACACTACGTATCCAGGAGTCATTCCCCCTCCGAAAAACGGGGTCTCGCCCTAGCTGGGCGCTCGTTCCTTCTCACGCACCACGTGCGCGTGTGTGCCCGCACGTGTCTACACAGGGCCCTGTGGGGTCTGGGCGGATGGGAATGAGGCACGGCCAAGCGGTTCCAAGCGTACAGGGGCCACCCCGGCTGGCGTGGCTGTGCCAGGCTCAGGGGCTAAGCCAGCGGGTGGACATCAAGCCTCTGCCGTTGGGATGGGCACCCCCCCACCGACGGCAGGCGGCCTTCTGGGCGGTAGTGGCATAGGGGCAGCCAGATGGGCCCCAGGCCACTCGAAGGAGAAGCTGTGGATGGCGGGGAGGAACCGGAACCCCGGGCGGCTGACGACCCTCACATTCAGCATCTTCACCAATGTCACTGCCAAAGCGTGGCCAGCGGGTCCTGCTGGGCTGGGCAGGAGGCAGTGGCCTAAACTACCTGTCCCGGGATGCACTGGGG